>OVBJ01003208.1:0-13259 GCA_900406535.1 Noccaea bulbosa
TTAATTTGCAAAAAAAATTAGTTCGCGGGTTTTTTTGCACAAAACCCTTCTCCGGCTGAAATGTTTCTTTTGGCTTCTACTATCCTCCAAAGCCATTATTTTATATCACTGAAAACGTATCTAGAAGAGTTCTCCGATTTGTTCATAATTATATAAAAGTACATACTCCCTCTGTTTCAGAAAACTTGATGTTTTAGGAAAAATGTGTTTGGATGTATTTGGATGTGTTTTGAGTCCAGATACATCCAAATAATGTCCAGATACATTTTCTTAAAACATCAAGTTTTCTGAAACAGAGGGAGTATATAATTATTTGGTGCGTGAAAACAAACGTTGGGATGATGCTTAAAAGAAACTAATTAACAAAAAATGAGATCATGTTTAACCAAATTGTCTACTCGGATCACATGATTAATTAAAAACTTTGGCCAAAAATAAATAAAAAACGATTCTCGAAGATCATTAAAATATACTTACATGTAATTTTTTTTTTTTGTTCAAGAAGTATCAAAATGAGTTGTGTTTATACATATTTTCGAATTGAATAATTAAGCAAATTATTACTTAAACTGATCTTGAAATAATTGATTTTTGAATAGACAGACTTGTGTAAAACTCAATTTGCAACAAGAATAGTAATAAATTTCCTGTATGTAACAAAACCAAGGTGGATTTGTTTGCTTTTTTAACATCAACCAAGGAGTTTTTTTTTTTTTTTTGTTGTTGTTCACAATTGATTTCATTTATACTAAACTGCAACCTTACACCAAATAGAGGGAATTAGCCATCCTCTTGAGAATATATAACAAATCATAAGAGCATACAGGATTAAAGCAGATAGAAATTTTAGATAAATTGACAGCAAAATGGAGACGAAGCTCGCTTGCGACAATGAGATCATCACGGCAAAACCGGGAGATCGAGATATAGTCACTTGGCCAGATGACTTTGAAAGCGAATTCTCATCTTCAAAATTCGTTGGGACGAACATGGTTACTTCTTCTAGCCTCGAAAAGGCTGATCCACGACAAAGCACCGCGAAGGAGAAAATGGCAACAATCCCCGATGTTAAATCCGGGAGAGAGTAGAAAGCTGAAACAATTCTCTTCTCGTGGAGGAGGAAAGATGATAATAATCGCTCCCAATGAAGGGAGGAAACAAGTAAAGATCTCTCGTTGGTAGGCATAGCATCAATTAAAGAGCATGAGAGGTTACAAGGGCTAAACCCAGGAATAATACAAGGGCAGAGCCCAGGAAGTTTACAAGGGCCCAGCCCAGGAAGTAGGAGAAGACATCTAACCCTAATGGCCAAAATGGGCCAAACGGCCCATATCACGATTCTGTCCACAGTAATGGCGGCGGCGGCCAAGCTCACATCGACGACGGTCATCGCACCGTAAAGCTTAATGAGATCCGGCAGGGCTGGGAGATCTAGATACGAATACACCTCGACAACGAGAGAGTTTTGGAGGGACAAGATCTTTTCGAGATCAGTGAAGGAGGAAGACGGTAATGGAGGAGTGAGAGCACAAGGGTTAACCAACGAAGGCACAAACAGAGAGTAAAAGTTGTACCGGAAATCCGGAGGGTCCGACAGGGCCGGTAAGAACTTCACCCGGAGGTGATAGAGGGCGGCGGCGCTGGAGTCCTTCGGAGATTTGACAATCAGAACGGTCCAGGCTAAAGAGATGGAGGCGACCATTAGAAGAGAACCTAACCGTGAATCCGGCGGTTCTGGCGGAGGGGTTGGACGAGTCTTAGGGAAACTCACCCGGAGGCGAGAGAGAGTCGACGGCTGGATCTGCATCTCCAATATGGTGAACGATTGGATCGAAATCTCCGACCTCGAGAGCTTCCAAGATCTTGTCGATGTCACCATCAGAGAGGAAGAGCAGCGGCCGAGACACATAGAGAAAAACAGCAGTCTCACCACCAAAGAGACACGGCCTGAGAGCAGAAACGAAAATAAAAGTCTCGTCGGCGGCGAAGATACCGACGGAAGTTGGAAAAAGTTCATCGGACGACCAAAAGTGGATCCGGGAAAAAGGAGCCCTCCGATCTCAGGAGAAGAAACTCCGATGATGGAGTAACATCCCGAGATCGGAGCTTGAGCGGCGGCGGCTGGAGAGGTGTCTCGGAAGTTGGGCCAGAGAGAAAAATAGAATTATCAACCAAGGAGTTTATATATTTTATTTAGTACTTAAAAAAAAAATTAGTTTCCAATATAACAACATCAAAGGGAAAAAAATATTTATGATTCGAATCAACAAAACGAATACATCGGTGGAACATGACAAGCTCCTATATATATTATTCGATAAATCGAATTATATTGACATGCATAAATATCTTTGCTAATTAAGCCAGAATCCTTTCTTACGTCAAAACATAAATATAATAGACTACGTAATCCCCCACATATCAATCTTAGAGAATTTGGAATAAAAATGCAAGTGGGAGCGAACGAGGATAACAGATATTCGATAAATGGACGTTGCCTTCTTTTCCATGAGTGGCGGGTGATTTGTAGCTCACCAAGGCAACAAAGCAAAGCATACAATTACTTAAAAACAGATTTGGTCCAATTATATTTGTGGGGGATAATAAAATGGGAATACTAGATTTCCACTTACTTTTTGCATATATCAGAAATTTAAGGTTCGTTGAAAAATTAAATTTCGTGATCGATAAGAATCATGTAATCCAAATCAACAGTTATATTTATAAAATCAGACGGGGTGACGGTGCCAAATTGTTAGTCATGTTTAACCACAATCCTATATGTAGTCCACTTCGAGTTTTATTGCTTTTCTTTGAAATTACATAAAGAAAAAAGAAAAAAACACCCTGGTCAATGTGAGTGTGATGTTGATATGAGTTAATTATCTGGTGAATTGCAGAAGTAAAATTTGTTTGACCGTCCACCAAAAAATGTTATGATTTTATCTTTTTCCCCGGAAAATACTAGTTTCTTCAATATATTACTATTCATGATTTGAATTTAGGGAAACGCTAACATTTCGTGTAAACTAAAACTTCTCGCTTCTTGCTGAGTAACAATGTAGACGTTTTACAACTACCAGAAACAAGATAAAATTTATACTTCAACCCATAAACCCAAATAATAGCCTCCCATATTAGTTTTCTTTAATTTTGATGTTTTTTGTGTGTTTTGTTTCATGTTTTAGTCGTTTAAAGACCAAATAGATCGGACAAATATGTAAACAAGCTCGGGAACAAGAGACAACAACTTGGACTATATATCCCGCAGTATCTAGAGGGCCATCTCACGGTCGCAAAGGACATCGTCGCGGTGGTAAGCAGCCATCTTGCAGCCTTGGTGGTGCCATCCCACGACCTCGGCCTGCCATCAAGCCACCGCGGGATCAGCAACTCATCTGCTGTCTTGACCTCCCATCCACAAGTTCTCCAACCCGTAAGATGATTCACTTCATCCCAACTCCTTCTCGAGCCTTTTCAAACCATTCAATCTTCACTCCAATGCATTCCGACCCATCTCTAAACTATGTCTAACCCTCCTCCATCATATGGTGATGAACTAATTAATCAACTAAAGCTCTTTTGGTCAAGATACAAGCATTCAAGCTCCATGTCAAGATAAGTGTACCTTTAAAACAATGTAGCTTAACTTTACTTGGAATTAATTTGTTTAGACTATTTTAGATCTCTCATTAGGATATAATATGATTTATTATGAATCTTTATTTGTTATGTTCGATTTAGAACTAGATCATCCATTTTTTCTTTTTCTTTTCGTCACAAACTAGATCATCCATTTTAGTAGTCCATCTGCTGTAATGCCAAATCATACAAATGACAAAAGGAAAAAAATAAAAAATTAAAAGACGTGGCATTTCAGTATTTTTTATTTTTGTCGACAATTTACGTGGCATTTTAATATCTAACGCCTCCCAAAACAATTTAAAGCTGCTTCGTGTCACGAAGTTGTGGGTCTCTCTCTCTATTCATTGACCAACACAGTTCTCACTTTTCATCTCCGATCTAGGGTTTTCGCTCAACGCAACGATGATCCAGCTCCTTTACACGGTGATCTTCGCCGAAATGGCGCTAATCCTCCTTCTCCTCTTCAAAACCCCTCTCCGGAAACTCATTATCCTCACCTTCGACCGCATCAAACGCGGCCGTGGCCCCGTCGTCGTCAAAACCATCGGCGCCACCGTCTTCGTCGTTCTGATGTCGAGCGTCTACAGTTTGCTAAACATCCGCCGCTTATCCGTTGATGGTGCCGCTCTCAATCCTACTGATCAGGTCCTCGCGTCGAAACATCTCCTCGAAGCTTCTCTAATGGGTAAATTACGCTCCCTCTCTCAAAATCAGTAGTAGGATTGATTATCGAGTTCGTTAGATAGGAACCGGAACGGATTTGATTTTGTTTTTTCTCGGATTGCAGACTAGAACGGAGATTTCGATTAGATAATGAACTATTTGGTCGCTGAATCAACAACACACAATTGTTTTTTCATCGTATACCTGATAAACCAGCAGATTTTTTTTTTTTGAGAATTAAGGAGTGTAATTAGTGCTAATCGTGATCTTTAGCATTCAAATATGAGTTGATATCAGATTTTACATGAAGCAGATCTGATTATTCAACCGTTCTAATACGAAGAATCTGATTTGCTTTTGCTTGTTTGGAGTTGCTCTTCTTTTGGTTATTGAACTTTAAAGCTTTCAGCATTTGAAGCCTTATAGGATGATCTGTTTGGGAGTTGAGGAAAAATCGTGATCTATATAAGTTGATATCAGATTTCAGAAGAGATTAGATATGATTCGTACCATTCTAACATCTCCCTATGTAACTGAACGTTTTATATATATATATATATATGTAGGATTTGTGCTATTTCTCTCGCTCATGATTGATAGACTACACCATTACATCAGAGAGCTTCGGTTGCTGAGGAAGACGATGGAGTCAGCGAAGAAACAGAACAGAGGTTTCGAGGATGGGAAAAACACGAGCGGGGAGGAAATCAAAGCCCTCGGGGAACAAATCGCGGGGTTAAAGGCGAAGATCAAGACGTTGGAAACGGAGAGCGAGAGCAAAGGCAAAGAGCTCAAAGGTGCTCAAGCTGAAACAGAGGCTATGAGGAAACAAGCTGATGGGTTTCTTATGGAGTATGATAGGCTTCTTGAGGATAATCAGAATCTGAGGAACCAATTGGAGTCCATTGACCAAAGTCCGGATGGAAAGAAGAGTATGTGAAAAATAGACGGGAACCAAAAAAAACAATGCTAGTAAAATGTAATCTTCTGTTTCTGTAGAGCGTTTTTTCTGATTTTGCTTCGTGTATTATGCTATATCTTCGAGAATACTTTTATGTAACTTGGTACCTAGTAGATATGAATTTGTGTTTTTGCCGTATGTATGAAACATTGAGCATACAAACTAACATAATAGTTGCAACTCTTAATACAGTCTCTCAAGGATTTCAGTTTTGTTTGTCACAAAATGTATCACTGACAAAAAAGAACATGTAACGGCACAATAAAGAAGAATCTATAGTCTTCATGACAATTGCATGATGTTTTTTTTACTCATCAACACTCATTTTTGTTTAATCATTGTGTAAAAAGACGAATGAGAACTGAATACGATGTCTTATACCATTAGTTTCCTTGGGTAGACGGAGAAACAAATAAATGTTGGACATAATATAACAGAAAAGAGCAAAAGCAGAAGACTCTCCTATTGCTGATTTTTCTTGTTGACTATCATTTTCATTTCCCAATCTCCATTACTCTAGTTTCTCCAACTCAGACATCCTCTCAATGATCGCCTGCCACACAATGAATAATTTTTCAGTTTAGTAGCCAACAATAAGAGATAAACAGAAGCTTGAGAAAAGAAGGAAAAAGAAAAGTTTTTATACGCACCCGTTTACTTGTTTCTTGAAGCTCTCCAGCAAGAATGAATTCATCAAGTATTAAGTACACCTTATACCAAAAACAACGATTGTGAATTAGTAAACATTTAAAACAAACAAAGAAGGAATATAAGTAGCAAAATCTGTCCATCAGCCATTGGCCTTAAAGAGACACAACAACACGCTTGATATGATTAAGGGCAAGGAAGAATCATCACTAATCATTGTGAATTAGCAATGTATTTGAAATGAACAAAACAAACGAATATACACATTTATACATCAGCTTAAGCCTTTAAAACAAGAATCATCACTACGAATTCAGACGTTTGAAACGGTTGGAGAACTCACATAAGAGAGATGAAACAAAGAAAGAAAGAACGTTTTGGTACCTTGTGGAAGTTAAAAACCAAATCAAGCTCACAGACATTGCTGAAGAAATGGTCCAAAATCTCGACGAACAAGTGGATGCATTCAAGGTAAGCCAACTCATTGTCGGTTATATCCACGCACAAGGAGAAAAACAATCCCGCATAGCGCCGGTATATAACCTTATGAGTTCTAAACTGCAAAAACGATTAAACAAAAAAACTCACTTACTTATACATGAAAATGGTGACCAAATTTGACTATTGTGATGCATTGAAACCCTTAATCAGCGCAACTATTTGGTTTTGATCCTACATAAACATATCGCAAAACGATTTAGCATAAGTAACTTACTTATACTTAGCATATAGGCATGATTCGAAACACCAATCAGCTTGATTGTTTGGTTAGCATATAGGCATGATTCGAAACACCAATCAGCTTGATTGTTTGGTTTTGATCTTATATAAATGTAACTCAAGGCCAATTTAGTTGACTTTTTTTTTCTTCTTCTCAAAAATCTCTTAAAAACAGAGCCAAATTTCCAAACCAAGTAACACAGAATCTTAACCCTAATCTCGTTAAGCAGAAAAACCACAAACCTCAACGAAATTGGTGAATTTCGAGTCGCGATTCACTACCAATCTATGAACCTGAGAGAAATGAAGAGTCGGAGAAGATTGAGAATAAGCACAAGCGAGGGAGAACAGAGTGAGAAGAATTGAGAATGAACCTCGTATTCGACTTTGTGTTTCTCCGACTCTTCGAGAGGAACATAGTACTTGGCAAGACGCGTCTTGCCTTGTCTGTTCTGCAATAGTATGAATCGGATCTGGAAAAAGAATTGGAGAGAAATCGATTAGAAATGGAAATCAGAAATCAAATTCGGAGAAGAATCGTAAAATGTGCAGACCATGATTGATTCTGGGAATGGTGAGATGATATCACAAGACAACTAATATCCCTTTTTTCGGCCTTTCCTTCTTTCACATCTCCGTTTTTTCTTGCCGTCAGAAAAGACCTTCGGCTCTGTGCGTTCGGTGAATTAAAATAAAATAAAGATAAAACAATTGTCCTCAAACTAAATACTCTTTCACAAAGAGACTCTTTTTACAAGGAGAGTCATTCAGCCATTCTACACTACTTCCTAGCATCGTCCAACAACTCTCAACTCTTTCAAAACAACATTCCTGATTCACATCATTAACTTATAAAAACTGATATTTTTATTAACTTATTCTATATCATTTAAATTTTTTTGATACAAATATAAATCAGTTTACATCATTTTTTAAAATTGATATAAAATATAGATGATATAAACTGATATGGATTTGTATAAATTATATTAAAGTGATGTATAATAAGTTAATAAAACATCAGTTTTTATAATTGATATTATAAATAATATTTTGTATCATTTATCATTAAGTAATTTAAATTAATATTATTTATAAAATGATATTATTTAAGTGAATTAATATCATTTAATTTTATAAAAATAAAATATTAAATTGATATCGGTAATGTTAATATTAAATATTAAATATTAAATATCAGTANTATTAATATCAATTTATTCTAATTTAAATATTAAATTTTGTTAATTTAATATCAATATTGAAAATGAAAATCTTAAATTGGTATCATTTGTATTAAAAACAAATTGTATTAGTATCACTTACAAACTGATAGAAAATTAACAATATTTAAATCATAGATCAAATTTAATATTAATATCAACATTATAAAATAATTTAAATTAATATTATTTATATGACTTAATGATAAATGATACACACTATATTTTTTAACATCACTTATAAAAACTGATGTTGATATTAACATATATTCCACATCACTTTAATAAAATTGAAACAAATCTATATCATTTTACATTAATTATATTTCTTTTCAATTTTCAAAAATGATGTAAAGTGATATAGATTTGTATCAATTTTATTTAAATTATGTAGAATAAGTTAATAAATATATAGGGTTTTATAAGTGATTTTAAAATATATATTTTGTATCATTTATCAATAAATATTTTAATTAATATTATTTATATTTATGATGTTATTTAAATGATGTAATATACTATTTTTGTATTAATTGTATGGTTGTATAGTTGGCTGTATAACCACATATAGTTTATATATGTGGTCATGCGACGAAACAGATACTTCATGTAGCTAGGTATATATTAAATTTGTTTAGATATTTGAGCATTCCGTGTCCTATATGTGTCCTATATTTCGTGTAGCTGAAAAACTTTTTTCCTATTAGAAAGTCAATACAATTTATATTTTATCCCTTATAAATACACTAAACAATACTTTTTATAATTAATATACTAATATAACAAATTTAAAACTGGATTTTTATTAATAAAATTATATTGAAAATGTAAAGTGACACTTTATATAAAACAAAAGCAAAACTCCAAAATGACATCTTTGTGAAACGGAGAAAGTATATTATTTTCTCGGCATCTCCAAGTCTTATAACTCACAGAATTGCAACATGTGTGATCTTTTAATTTACTTCTTATCAAGATCTTGACATGTATCTTGAAAAATAAAAAGAAAAAAATCTAGTTAAAAAGATGTTAAACAAAAAAAAATAGAAACGATTATCTATATTTTAACAGAAAAAATCCATAATCTAATAGAAAAAGAAAAAAAAAAATTTGCATGTCATATTTTGAACGGAAAAAGAAAAAATGCATATTTAGCATATTTCATGTCTTACCAAACCTATATAATAAACTATAACATTCAAAATTTAATTTTGTGCTTTCATCTTTTTTACACTTTCTCTAATTTACGGAATCATTACATGACTATTACTCTTTATTGTACACTAGATTAGGCCTGCATATATGTGGGTTTAATTTAATATTTTTGAAAGAAATTATGAAAAATACTAAACAAAATATGATCACTTTTAAAACTAAGTAAAATATATAATATTAAAACCTGATAACAAATTTTTAATTATAATTGACATTTTTTTAATTCATAATATGGAAAATGAATTAATTTGTTTTCTTTTTATTTGCATCCAATATAGAAAGACTTACATGTGTATAAATCTAATATATTAATTAATTCATAAAACTGTGATTATTCTGTTCAAGAGATTTCAATTGATGATTTTTTTAATATTGTTTTAACTAACAAAAAATTGAAACTTAAACTATTTAAAAGTAGAATATCGATCTGTTATATTTTTTGAAAAATATTTAAAAGTAGAATATCAGTTTATTTTAAAAAATATTAGTCAGTTGTTCGATAATTATTTTGTCAGTTTTCTATTTATATTGGTTCTTTTTCAATTTTGTTTTTGCCTCAAACCATTGGATTTTTTTTTTTTTTGGACAACAATTCATTCGATAACTAAACTGCTCGGTTACAAGTAGGAGAGGAAATTAAACATCCTCTTTGAATCAATACAATGAAGCATAAAGACAATATCAAACATAGAGCAAATTCATCTTCAGAAAAAAATGACAGCGAACTTAAACCAAAGTTCAAATGCGTCGAAAATGCTGTGACTAAGGTTATAAACAGCTTGGCTGTGAAAGTATTTTCGAACCATTGGAAATTTTACTTGTCATTAATTATTAGTTAGTCGTTTTATTAATATTTTGTTAGTTTTCTATTTATGTTATTACATTTTTTCCAATTTCATGTATTAACATATGTTATCACCAGATTAAATATTAAATACAAGTTGCGACAATAAATTTGATTTCAATCTAACTGATCTAGAGTTAGAGATTCTTCATTGATATCTTGAAATTTCAAATACATTATTTTTTATTTTATAACTAGGGGTGATCCGCGCTTCGCGCGGAAATTTATATTCTTGTGTTAATTTTATTGTTTTAGGCAAATTTAATTTATTTCTATAATTTATTATTTATATGGTATATTATTGTTTTAAAAATGTTATACACATCAACTAAATATAATTAGGGTTCAGCAAAATTCTCATACCGTTCTATCCTATCTTGTTCCATTTCGTTCATTTTCATCATACCCTGTCCGTCCTATCAGTCCCGTCCCATCATATCATATTACGTTCCTTTTTGTTTTGTCATATCCCATCCCGTACCTTTCATTTTTTCCCGTCCCGACCCTAAATATAATTAGGGTAGACAAAATTTCCGTTAATCCCATTCCGTCCCATTCTTTTTTTTTCATCTTGTTCCATTCTTTTCTGTCCCATTCGTCCTATCTGCCCTGTCTAGTCTCATCATATCTTATTATGTTCCTTTCCGTTTTCTCATGTCTCGTCCCGTCCATTTTTATTTTGTCCCGTTCAATCCAAACATGTCATTCCGTTCTTTTTCATCCCGTCCCGTCTATCATGTCCGTCTCATTATGTCCAGTCCTATCCTATCCCATTCCGTTCTTTTCCGACTTATCCTATCTCATCATGTTCTTCTCATTTCTTTCCTTTTTGTCCCTAAATATAATTAATGGTAGGAAATATTTCCGTTATGTACCCTCATCTTCTTTACGTTCCTTTACATCCCATCTCGTCACTTAATATAATAAGAATTAGACAAAATTTCTTTCTTCTCTCATTTTTTTTTTCTGTCCCGTCATATCCGGTTTCGTCTCATTTCATCCCAAAATACTTTTTTAAAAAATCAATGTTATTTCTATAATATTTTGACATCAACGTAAACTATATATAATATACTAAAATTACTAAATAATAATTAATAAAATTACTAAATAATAATTAATAAAATTATTAAATAATAATTTTTGTAAATCTATATATAATTTTTTTCCTTTTTGTAAATGACTTTTCATATTCTTGTTAAAACTATTATAGTAATGAATAATAGTTATTATGAAAATTAAAAATTAAATTCATTGCGCTGACGTGTCAAACTCTCAGACTCTTAATATGCTGATGTGGCAGCACCAGAAGAGACTCTATTTAACTTTATATATATAGATGAGAGAGTTTAAACAAAAGATAGATTCACACAATTAAATCATGAAGACAATAACTAATTATTTTTTTTTTTCTTTTTTGTAATGAAAATATGGTAATATACACCATTTTCGTAACAGTTTTTTTTTTTAAAAAATTCTTTCTCCGATTTTTTTTTTCTTTTCATAGTGGGAATATATATTTTTTTTTTCTTTTCTTAATGAATATAAATGTTTTATTTTTAATTGTTTGTTTTTTTCCGATTTTTTGTTGGTCTTATATATATTAATTTTTTTTATTCTATGACACATGTCATGATCTTAATACTAAAAAAACACATGTCAGTGTCGTGATCACGCGCGCATCTAGCTTTATATAATAAGATTCGAACTAAAATATCTTATGTTATTCCGAGATTTCTAATTGGGTTTTCAATATTATTTTACTTACTTTTAAGAGTAATTGTTTAATATTTTTTTCTTAAATTTTTTCAAAAATTTTAAAATAAATTCCGCGTATACTCGGGGACTTATATAGTTAAATAAAAAACGTGAATTAGGCGGCTAACACAACAGAAAATAAAAGTAATACAATAAAAATTCTATAAATTAATAATGTTGATATTTCAAAAAAATTCAGAATGTAGAGTAATTAATTTATTGATAAATTCACAGTTATTATTTTATCGATAAGTTAATATATATAAAGTTATTTTTTGGGTTAAACTCTTTTTTTGAGTCATCTAAAGATAGTTAAAAAAACTGTTTTAGACACTATAAACTTTGTTCAATAAATGTTATATCAATAAATTTGTAAGATGAGTAAAAACATTTCATGAATTTGAATCGACAATAAAGTTATATTGTCCTAAATTATCTCATATACTTAGTTATATATATGTTTAGATTCAAAATTATGAATTTATTTTATTATTGGAACCATATTTTAATATATGTATTTAAAAAGTATTATCATCATCATCATCTTATCAAAATTTATTTATTTTTATACTGACCTGATTCAGAACTGAAGATTTTTTTTTTATGGTGATTATTAATTTATAGATTGTATCTCCTATAACATTTCTTAAAATAATTATAAAGAAATTGCATTAGAGAGCAAAAAAATAGACATAATAAAGTAAAGCGCAGAGATATGGTAAAGAATGTATATAAAGTGTTTTGTTGTCTTTTGTAATGGTTATTCGATTCTTGTTGTATCTAAACTCTTTTAAATTAAAAATCTTTTACCAAAAAAAAAAAAAAAACCTCTAAGTGTTATAGTAAGAAGAGAGAACAAGAGAAGAGAAGAATTGGTTGTGTTCTTATTCCATGAATAATAAGTCCTTTATATAGGAATACAAGATAAGAGTTTAGCTTGTAGAAGAAGTACAACTTGGAAAACAAGTATAACTTGGAGACAAAGCTAGAACTTTCTAGAATATGGGCTTGATAATGGACATCCACTTAATAGTTCATAACACTCCCCCTTGGATGTACAATATCTAAAAGTATATTCTAAACGCGTAAGAAGTTGCCTCGTTAAAACCTTTATCAGAAAAACCCGATGGGAAAAACCTTGGGTAAGGAAAAAGAGTACAGCGCGCAACTACTCCCCCTCATGAGAACATCCGTGTTGATCTTTGACGTGATATACTCCAATAAGGTGAACTAACTTCTTGAAAGTAGCGGATGAAAAGTCCTTTAAAATCTTCACTTGAACAATCTTTAGAACATTGACATCACTATTCTTCTTGGCTTTGGTGATGAATCTACTTTCTCATTCTCTTTGCTCCTCTTGATCTCAAAAGTGAATGATAAGGATTTTGAAAAGGAGATAGACCTTCGTGTTTCTCATTTGTATGTTCTTTGTTGCCTCATTAAAACTTTTCATGGAAAAACCCAATGGGATAAAAACCATGATAAAGAAAAATAGTACAACCACACATCATCATATTTCTCCCCCTTGGATTCATCTTCTTCAGGAGATGCATTCCAATCCATAAATATCATCTTTGGGAGA
>OVBJ01003209.1:0-13256 GCA_900406535.1 Noccaea bulbosa
AGAGGGGAAACAAACTTACCAGCATGCGGATGAAGGTGGTTTTCCCTGTACCATTCTCTCCGAGCATTACGATGATCTGAGAGTCTGTGAACTCTCCTGCCAACACTTCCAGCTTGAAATCTCCAACTGTCTTACTCATGTTTGGGTATCTGTATCTTGCATAGGACTGAAGTTCCCCATCACTCTCTATCGGAGTATCAGATACCTTTTAAAAAAAACAAGAATATCAGTCACAAAACATCCATTCATCGCTTCTCTAGTGGAAAATAAAAAAGAGAGATGAGAAGCCATACTCTGAAGGTGAGAGATTCATCCCTGAAACGCAAGTTTTCTGTGGGGATAAAACCAGCCAAGAAGATATTGATTCCTTCTCTCACAGAAAAGGGGAGAGTCACCACACCATATGCTGTCGGTTTGCCATACAAACAGCAAACGAAGTCAGACAGATAGTCAAGGACACCGAGATCATGCTCCACCACAATCACATAGCTGCAACAAAATCCAAAAAGCCACATCTAAGCAGAGCATATATTACAGAATGTTCAAGAACAACTGAGAGATGATGAATCAAATCAAACCTGTCAGGCCTTAGGAGTGATCGTATAACTTGAGCAGCTTTGAGTCTTTGCCTTACGTCAAGGTAACTGGACGGCTCATCAAACACGTATATCACTGCCTTCTTCAGGAAAACTGCAGCAATCGCAAACCTCTGCAGCTCTCCACCAGATAAATCTTTTGCTTCACGCTCCAGGATCTTGGTCAAGTCCATATCAGCACAAATCTCCGCCAGCATTCCTCTCTCGTCCAGCTTCTCAAGCGTCTTCCCAATCTTACCTGGAGCAACATCTTTTATCTGGTCCACATGCTGTGGCTTCACAACGGCCTGTCATAAAAGGAGAGGCATTAGACTCGCTTAAAATGAACTTGCTTCCTTAAAAACAAATTATCAAAGATCAGTTTCCACCCTACCGTTAGTTTCTCTTCAACGAGTCTGGTGAAATAGCTTTGAAGTTCTGACCCGCGGAAGTGATTCAAAATCTCATGCCAGTCCGGAGGATTCTGCTCAACATCGAAGGTAGTAAAACAGTGTCATATATCAGTTACAAAAGAGACTCAAGAGATGCATAAAAAGTGTTANCTTGTATCTGCCAAGATTTGGTTTGAGTTTGTTAGCCAAGATTTTGAGAGCCGTAGACTTCCCAATACCATTTGTTCCAACCAAGCCTAGGACTTGACCCGGCCTTGGAACTGGAAGCCTGCATTTAGGTGGAAGACACGTGAGTGATCTTCAAATAGAAGAATCAACATAGTAAAAAAAAAAGAAAAAAAAAAGAATAATGAACAAGGCAAAGACAAAAACTGAAAAGCTGACCTATGCAATTTGAAGGAGTTTTCCCTGTAGCGGTGGATTGTATCTTTCTCCAAGTCCTTTGGAAGATTGACAATCTGAATGGCTCCAAACGGGCACTTCTGCGATTGTCAAACAACAAATTTAACTTAGTGTTTCCTCAAAACTAACTTGAGTGTTTCAGAAACCAAACACATACCTTCACGCAGATACCACATCCAATACACAGCTCCTCTGATAAGAAAGCAGCCTTGGATGTAGCAGACACCTCGATACAAAGCTTCCCTAGAGAGAGACACCAAAACAAAATGCGTCAGGCACAAGTTTCATACAGGCAAATAAAAAAAAAGCTATTCGACAGAGTAAAAGAGTTAAGCCAGAGAACTGACTCGAGAGAAAAAGTACCAGTCTTGACAACAGGACAGCTCTTCTTGCACTCTTGGCGACATTTCTTGGGCTTGCACCGGTCAGCATTCACGATCGCAATCCTCGTCAATCGATCTGCCATCGGATTCTGTAAAATAAACAACTCTGTACAATTTAACAAGGATGTCAGCGACTAAAGATGCTGGAGAATGGTATAATGACAAGTGACAGAGATATATTTGAGAGCTCAAAGAGGAACAGGTGATGATAAGCTAATGAACAATCGAACAATCTCGCAAGGACCAACTATCAACATACACACTACACAGAGTGTAGAACCTACCAAAAAAAAAAAAAAGGTTTAAAACCCAACATGGCCATCACTACAATATGCTTATTGATAGCACACGACTAAAGCTATAATAGGTGTTTGATAGCGTTTTCATAAAAGCTGTGTTAGCCGGAACTATTATAGAGGCACTACATATCATAGCCTTTTTTTGCACTGCTATTATATCTTTATTTACTATAGCGCACGTTCAGCGCTATATTTCTGTATATAATAACTCATATTAACGCTGTTGTTTTATTTTTTGTAGCTCTATTTTTTTGCTATTCTAATATTTTTCGTAGCTAAATTTGTCAGTTATACTTATGTGTATTAGTTTAGTAGCTCTTTTGTAATGCTACCTAATTTCTTTTTGTAGCTTTAAACGCGCTATATATATATAATATATTGTACCTCTGTTTGTATGCTTTTAAATTTTATTGTTGTATATTCAAATTTGTAGCTTAAACCGAAAGTTTCAGAACACCAATCAGAATTTGCACTAAAGCCGTATTACTAATTTGCATAGAAAGGAAGGAGGCAAGCAAATCCAAGTAAGGCATACGCACTTCATTTAAATAGGGAAACAAACTTTAAAAAAAAAAAAAAAAATAAGCCAGGCAAATCCACACCAAAACATGATCCAAACAGTTCAAAGTCCCGGCCACAACGGATTTAACATCCCTTCTGATGGGGCGCTGGACCCCATTTATAGGGATAGTCGAGAATATGGCTGCCCGGATACCAGAGTTATCAAAAAAAAAAAACTTAAAAAAAATTAAAACCCACATGACGAGAGACAAGGGACAAGACACATAAGCCAGGCAAATCCACACCAAAACATGATCCAAACACGTACGCAATTCAGGTTCACAGGGAATCGGTGTTGCTGTATAACAAGTAGAAATATGCACGAAGCTCAGAGAAAGTAGACAACTTTTTACCAAAATCAATCAGAAGTAAAAATATCAAAGACGGAAATCTTTTAGCTTCACAGAGAGAAATTTAACCAAAACAAAAACAAAGCACAAAGATCTGCAGCAACACAAATTCCATTATAATAAAATATTTTGATTTTCTAAATATATAAACTTTTTCCAAATCTCACATAAACTCTTTACAAATTCAACAAATCTATTAATTTTTAAATCAATCAATTCCATATAAATTCATCTCCCAATAAACCCCCTAATTTGTTTTCTTTTTCATCTCTTTCCTTCTGTTTTTTTTTTTTTTTTTCATTCTCCTTCATTAACCAGAAACAATAAAAAGAAGATCAAAGATAAAAATGTCTTTTACCTTGTAGTTAGATTTTCCATTTTCCACTTAGTTTTGCCATTATTCACAACCACCTTTTACAATTTCTCTTTAAATATTAGGTGATGTCACGATAATTAAAAGAAAAGAGAGAATTGAAAACCAAATCCCAACCAAAAGGACAGACAGAACACAAACCCTCTTCTGCCGCCGTGTCTAACCCTCGCAGATCTGCTGTAAACTGGTAGCAGATCCTTACTTTTCCCTCTTTTTTGGTTTCTCGTTTTTACTTTACATTTACCGTTCAGCTTTGCAATGCGAATTGCAGGAAGCTCCTCCTCCTGGGTTCTTTATTTTTCTATTCCTGCAGCTCTCGGTGCTCTGTTTTGGTTAAATTTCTTTCTTTTGAGCTACAAGATTTCTGCTTTGTTTTTTCTTTATAAAAGGGTTCTGTGATTTTCTTCTTTTATGACTGGTCGAAAACGCTGTATGCTTTTTTTCTTAAAGTTTTAAGATCTCAGCGTCATGTATGCACCTACTTGCTTTGTTATCCCCTTGCGAAATTGCGTGCTTTGGTCTGGATGTGATTTGGCTTCCGTGTCTAGTTTCTCCTACACTCTTATGCTATAGTTGATATTTGGTCCTTGCGAGCTTATCAGCTGTTCTTGTTTTCACCCTCGTTCATATATGTTACAGTGCAGCCGTTTTGTCCGAAACTTGGAAGAATGAAGACAATGTGCGATATTCCAGGGGATGTAGTAGAGGAGATACTCTCTAGGCTTCCGTTGATATCTCTGAGGGCAGTAAGATCTACTTGCAAAATGTGGAATGCTTTATCTAAAAAACGTATCCTTGGTGGTATATCAGCAAAGAAGCAGTTTCTGGGGTTCATGGTGATGGATTCTAAAATTTGCTCGATGAAATTCGATCTCCAAGGAATAAGAAACGACGAAGAAGAGTTCGTTGGTCCATGTATAAAGCAAGTTAGTATACTTGAGCAGGTCGAGATATCGAAAGCCTTTCACTGCGATGGCTTATTGCTATGCGTCCTTAAGGACAACTCGAGCCTCGTGTTATGGAATCCTTATTTGGGGCAAATCAGGTGGATCCAACCGAGAAACAGTTTCCACAGGTTAGACAGGTATGCTCTTGGGTACGACAAGAACCGTAACCACAAGATCTTGAGGGTTTTCGGTGAGTATGAAAGCAGCAGAAGCCAAGTTTCTGGGTACGAAGTCTACGATCTGATCTGAGCTCTGATTCATGGAAGGTTTTTGATTTTGATGTCACTCCCGACTGGGACATACAGTCTCATCAACGAGGCGTGTCTTTGAAGGGAAATGTTTTTTTCTTGGCACAGGAGAAAACAAGAACTGCTAGAGAGTTTGAAGCTTTTTTACTCTGTTTTGACTTTACAACAGAGAGATTTGGACCGCGTCTGCCTATGCCTTTTCAGTTTTTTAGTGCAGAAAATTTCGTGTCTCTGTCTTGTGTCAGAGA
Source organism: Noccaea bulbosa (assembly GCA_900406535.1). Lineage (NCBI taxonomy): Eukaryota > Viridiplantae > Streptophyta > Magnoliopsida > Brassicales > Brassicaceae > Noccaea > Noccaea bulbosa. The sequence goes on from OVBJ01003209.1 coordinate 4,800, forward strand.
AGAGCAGGTCGCTGTGTTATACCAAAACTGGGAGGACTTGGAGATTCGGGTGACGAGTAAGATTGATCCCTGTGAGGTCTCGTGGAGCGAGTTCTTGAGACCGATCTCTGGTGCTTGCCAGGTTAATAATCTAGCCGGGAGCTTCTTCATTGATGAGGAGGAGAAATCGATCTAGACAGACATAAACACACCGTGGAAGCGTGTCGCTACCAAACGGCTTACATTCTTGGGCAAGATGGATACTTCAAAGCTGTGAATATCGGAGTAGCTCCGAATCTCAGGACAAGTGACAAATTTGGAAATCGCTCGGCCGTATATTGTCGCCCGCTTGTGTGCTCCTCTTCTTATGCCCCAAACTTAGTGCAGCTGCATATCAACAACAAACCGAACGAAAGGAAAGAAGAAGGCGATGATGCTTAATCAATCAGTTCCATTGTTTAATTTGTTTCACTCTTTATTGCCCTTTTAAACAAGACACCTGTTAGTCGATTAGTAATTTGTGTTTTGGCTATTTATAATCTGATTAATAAAGAAACTCCGCTTCTGCACGTTTCATGAATAGAGACAAAATAACCACATATTTTCCGTTATAATATTGGTCTCACTAAGGGACAAAATCTTTGGGAATAACTGACCACCACACACTTCCCCTATGTGTTGAGCTGCCTTGGGCCGAAATCTCTGCAATTCTTGTTGAAGGTTGCTTCTTGACTCTGAAAACAAGTCATTATTAGCTACAACATTACATTTTTGTAGCCCACTCTGATTAGCTACATTACATTATTGTAGTCATTGTTGTTTCTACATTCTCATTTTTGTCATTACATTACATTAGCTACTCTCAGCAGAGTATGTGTTCAAAGTTCGAACCTTTCTTTACATGCCAACCAGGAACAAGGCAAATTTTGTTTCTGGTCTCTCCATATATCTATGATCGTTTTTACTTTTAATGCTTCCATTCCATCTTTTAGCCAATACGTTTTAATCAGTCGACTTGGGAACTCGAGCGTATTATACATGAACCTTACGATCATATGCTTAATCATGATGGATATTAATTATATTATCATCACTTCTTATATTTGATCTATATTATTTTTTGTTTACAATCTTGGATAAGCTAAACAAGACTTTTGGTGCTGCAGGTGCAAATTGAGTCAAGTTTGTATTTTTTTTGTTTAACAGGTGAGAATAGACAGTATCTTGGAACAAAAAAACAACAGAAGAATTGGATCTCCATTTTGTGTATTTACAATGTTCTCTTAGAATCTTAAATCCGGATCACAAAAGTGGGCGTCTGGCTACTTTGCGTCTGGCAACTCCAAGTGGCTAAAGACTTGCATAGCTAGTTTTGCGAGGACCAAACCTGCAATCCTGTCAATAAAACATAACAGTTAGGTTCATGCAAAGTAGCTATCGAAATATCAACCATTACTGAGAAAGATGTCTTACGTACTATTGCTGAATCTTCCTGAACTCTGTGAGGACCGGATATATATTCTCAAAGGCCTTGTAGGTCTCCTCTCTCATCTGATAGTGAAGTGACCTCACGATTTTTATCAGATGGCAGAAGAGCTAGAGAGAGACATAGCACGCATTTCTCGGGAGATTATCACAAAACCTAAAGAGAGTGAGACTATACCTTGGCTCCCGTGATGACTATCTTCCCAGACACAAATATTAGTAGCACAATCTTTGGCACTTTCATTCTGTAGATCAGCCCTGGAAACAACTCAGGCTCGTACTGGCAACATCAAAATACGAGGGAGAGAGGTAAGTACACCACAATCAGCTAACAATTTTTATCTCCACAGATTGGTCCTTAACTACTTAAGCTATGCCTAATCATAGTTCGGAAGTGCTAAGATCACTTACACTTGAGAAAGCGGCGTGAGAGTATGCAAGACCTTCAAGTCTTATAGGGAACTTGACATCACAAGAACCTACAATATTCTGTATCTTGAAATCCTGGAGGACAATGTAACCATCAATATATTTAGTACAAACAAAAGTATGTCAGATTAGGATAAGAGGTTGGTAGAAAAAGTACCTTAAATTTTGCCGGAAATCCAAGCTTTTGGACAATCCTAGCATACTAAACAATGAAACATCTCCTATTAGCGAAACATAATGTGGAGCAAAAAGCTTATTGCAATTATGGCTAAAGTAAGAAGAAATCCAGATTCCTTTGAATATCTCTGTAAGCCACTTAACACAAGAGGTTAGAGAACGAAAACTACCTTTCTTGCAGCCATCTTTGAAAAGTATTCACTCTTGGCTCCCGTGCAAACCTAAATTGGAGATTAGACGCCAAATTTATAAGAGGATATGAAGCACAGCATAAACGGAATTTGAATTTTCAGAATTATGAAAAAACTGGCCAATCAAGATATAACTTACCATTTTACCAGAGGCAAAAATTAACGCGGTTGTCTTTGGTTCTCTAATTCGCATGATCACAGCAGCAAAACGCTGAAACCATAAAACACAAAAGATCTTTAAAAATGGAAAACTTGGCTATATCCAACTAGTTTTGCAAAGACCATATTATATCTTAATTACAACTCTCACTAACCAGTACACGACCACTCTATTCAAGTTGACAAATCTATCCCAGACAAATTTCTATGAATTACTAAGACAGTAATTAATGCAAACCTTGGGGTTATATTCGGCATTCCGAGCCTGCAAAGCTATAGCTTTAAGATCCAGCTTGCAATCCAAGTTCACCGTTGAGACAATGTTTCTGAAACAAAACATCAACAATGAAGTTATTATCCACAAAAGATCAAACAATAAATCAAAAGAGACTCGCTTAAAAACTACTCACTGGAGAGTGGGAACAATCCCTGAAGGATGCTCGAGAAGGTCCACTGGATTACTGCCTTCCAATCCTTGATCAGCCATAGGCCTAAAATTACACAAAACCAAAACCCACACATCAACGAAAGAAAGACTCAGACAAGGTAATGTATACACTCGAGACGGTCCAAGCTGACAAGCATATATGCTTAAGACTACAGTACATCAATCCTATAATCAGAATGTGTCATTAAAAGGGGTTTTTGATTATTTGGGTCAGAACAGGTATTGAAACAATACATTTATTTTATCCTATGGTAGACAAAGTTTTATTTCCACAAACATTAACTAAGCAAAACTCAAGACAAGATAATACGTGCTAGAAACAGTCCACGCGGACGAGAAAGCACAAGAGATTATGCTTAACAGAGCAATATGCAGATACTATAATCAGATTGTCTTATCAAAAGGGTAATTGATGATTTAAGATCCGGTATAAAGCCGATTTAGTTTCACCTTCAAAACAACAACACGTTTTCTCTAAGCTACGAAACTCATACGATCCAATCGAAAAAAACCCATCGTAGGGGTAATGAAAAGTTACAATCAAGTCCGACCGATCAAACCCATGGAAGGAAGGAAGAAAAAAAGGTCAGACCTTTTGATAGCAATCCGGACGGGAAATTTTAGGGTTTTGTTGCCGGAGACGATTAGGCGAGATTCCCGGTAGAGATTTGGCGGAAGAAAACGAATTGGAGAAGCTTATATATATACAGAGATCTGAGAATTAGAGAGGGAAAGAGATTTGTAAATCGGTGCTTATAAAGAGGAGAGTGAATTGGTTCTCTCTCGCTTCTCTCTTATGAAGAGGAGATTTTTAGATCTTGTGAGATGGCTATCGATTTGCGTTTTGGATTTGGCTTTGGTTATCTTATGGACATTTATAGGCTATATATAGATACCGAAGCTACCCTTTGAACGCCTTTGTAAGACCAAGGGTATTTCCGGAAATTCACGGGAGAAGTCTACAATGACGCTTCTCGCTCGTTTTTTTAAGTGAACGTCCACTCTTATTCAGCCACGTCAGGACTCGAAAATGGCTACAACCATACGAATTTCCGGTTTAATTCGGGCCGGCTCGGTTGTAGAAGTAAACAAAATTTGCAATAAAATTAATTTTCTATAAATGTCGGTTAGTTGGTTCGATTGCAATATTACTAAATCAAAGGACCAACACAAAACCGGGTTTTCATAGAAATCGAACACTAGAGAAAATTCAAGTCTAAATGAGTGTGTTTGTTTACAAAAGATTGAACATTACTGTAACAAAGAATGAAGCCATCTTTATCAGAATCATCGCCATCGTTTCTCCATAAACGATGACAAAGATCTCGAAAACTGCGACACAAACGATTCTGATGATGTCTCCTTGTCCAGGCTCTCCTCATCTTTGACTCTCCAGAACTTGAGGATGAGAAGATTCTCTTCGTCTGTCGACCTCTGAACCACGATCCTCGACGCGTAGCCTTTCTTCCTCATAACCAAACAGATCTCCGACGGATAATTCGAAGTCAATGTCACCAAGTAGAACCAACCTTTCTCCGAAAGCAAAAGATCAACCACAGGCAACATCCTGTCGATAACTCTCCGGCCGTTTTCACCTCCGGCCCAAGCAGAGGCAATGCCTTCCATTCCAACTTCCTCTTCCGGCGTTGGAACGTAAGGAGGATTCACCACCATCACGTCGACCGAGCCAGCGAGTCTCTTCTCTAGAACAGAAGCTATATCCGTGCAGATGACATCAGCTTCGACTCCGTGCGCTTCTAGCGTTTCGTTCGTCACTCTTGCAGCGATCGGGTTCGTGTCGGTGGCTAGGTAGTGAACGCCGGGGACTTGGTTCTTGAGAAGGAGGATAAGCGATGTTATGACGTAGCCACTTCCGCATCCAATCTCCATACAAATCTTTGGTCTGTGCTCTATCAAGTTGATTCGATCGGCGAGCAGTGCATCAACTAGAGCGAATGAGTCGTCACATGGCTCGTAGACCTCACGATGCGAACTTACAAGCCGGATTTCAGCAATTCTCGATGACATGTCGCGATAGACTCGAGTCACTCAACTACAAAAACAACACAGGAGTTTACTAGTTAGAAGCTCTTTAACTTTGAGAATATGCTTAAGAGTAGAGGACATGGATCCTATAATCAGATTGTCTCATCAAAAGGCCTTTGATAAATTTTGAGAACATGTATAGAAACAATACATTAATCCTATGGTAGACAAAGTTTCATTTCAAAACCAAAATTCACACACAGCAACTAAGCAAGACTCGGAAAAGATAACAGACACTAAAGGGACAGTCGAAGATTTTAAACAGGTGACCTCAGAATAAACAATGGAAATTGATTTGATTATCCAAAACCTTTTAATAACTGACCAGTGGAAATTTCAATTCTCAGGTAGGTTTCTGATAAGCTTGGACTTAGCGATTTGTAACAGGTAGAGAAGAAGAGAAACTGATAGAAATGAGATGAGAAGATTGAAGAAATTAGAGCTAGGGAAGAAGGATTTAGCTGATTAGAGACGACGCTAGTCTCATATCTTTGATTTGATTGATCAATATTCTGATGATTGTTTGCAGACAAGGAACCAACGTAGTAGGAGACGACAGTGGCACATGTAGTTAATAAGTTAGGTCAGATGAACTTAGGCTTCGCTCCTCTTCTCCAGATATTATCAGTCATTTTCAGCAAAATCATTCCAATTTTGAAACTCGCCGATTCTCTGATTATAACCCTAATTATCGATTAACTTAAACAGGAAATACACCCATATATCAACTATGGGTTCTTCTTCCTACCAAAAAAAAAAAAAAAAAAAAAAAAAAAAAAAANGAACTCGCGAAACCAGTAAATTAGACAGATCAACAGAAAAAAGATGGCGAGAGTTGCTCACTGGAGACAAAGGACTATCTCGAAAAGGTGAAAGGTCTGGAGAATGTCGAGCGCTGAAACTACGGTGAGAATCGGGCAAGCAGTTTTGGGTAGTCTGCGAAAGCTTCGATTTTCTTCAATCTCAGACGAAGATTTTCACGGCGACGGCGGAGGAATAAGAGAGAAAACAACACGAAAGGTTGAAATTTGAAAAAATGCCTTTACATTTCAAAACTTACACTTTTGCCCCATAACTTATTACATAATAACTGAAAATTCCAATTTAATGACGAGCCGTACATGCGTATAATGGGCCGAAAGCCCCTAGAAATTAGCAAATACTTATCCAACCTCAGTTTCTTGTGTTGGTGGTTGTCTATTTCTGTGTCGCAATCGCAGTCGCGAAAGTATATATTGGTAAGTTAGTGTTTAGACTGTTAGGCAGAGATTATATATATCATGGTCCTCGTTGTCGCCACATTTGGTGATATCTATTAGTCAATGCATGTGTTGCACGAAATAAAGAACATGACCTTTTTAGTCTCTTCCTTTTTGAAAAGTCCAATGCTAATCATCAATATTAGCCTTTGCGACTCTACACTAACTGTCTTTTGCGTAACAGTATCGCAGTGGTATAACATGGCAAAGAGATAACAGTTAGAGAGGTGCTAGGTAAAGAGATATCTCGTGCTACCAAAAAAAGTTGTACGGCCTTGTATCTTCAATGGACTCCAAAAAAAATGTCAATGTGTGATTCGTCAATGCGCAATTTGACTTAACATAGTTTATTAAACAGTCAATACTGTATATGCATAAAATCAGAAATCACAAGTTAAACAGATATTTAGATTAGATCGATTATATCACAATACACCTTCACGTCATAACTAAGGAATGATCTTAGGCGGACTGTTCCCCTGAGAAGCAGATCTAGAAATACTGCCTCCAAAGCCAATCTTCATTCCTTTGCTGATGTGTATATTTTCAATCCCTTTTCCTATGTATATAATTCGGATTAAACAAATTAATGAAATTAATTTCTTAATTGTTTTGAAGAATATACGTTTTTTTTTTTTTTTTTTTTTTTTTTTTTGGTGAATATACGTATTTTGTTTTTCCTATATTCCTAGAACGTAACGCATCATAATTTCTGTATTGTTTAATTAGATTTAGTTATTAATATTATCATCAGTTTATCGATCGAAATCAAATATGGACTCACATATTTTCCTCACAACTACGAAATTATTTTATTTCTTGTTGTTGTTAAAGAACTGCAAATTTCACGTGACATATGTAGATATACGAACTAATCTAAATTTCGTGATCATAGTATCATCTATATATAATCTATAGAATATCAAAATAACAAAATATAAGAAGAGATAAGCGATGGAAACTTACTCGTCGTGCGAGATGGGTAAGTTACTTTAGCCAGAGTTGGGTTTAATGCAATAGACAAGAGGAGAATCAAACCGATTAGCGAAACCAATTTCCAGTTCATCTTTTTTTGCTGTGAAGCTTTACGATCGACTTTGAAAAACACTTAATAATGCATGGTGCAGTGGTCATATATAGAGAAGAAATTGATGTGGTGGCCGGAGTTGTTTATTACAAATTTACAACGAAAACGAATGATCCTTCTCAAATATAACGTTAACTATAATAGAACATGTAATAAGCTTTTATTTTTGTTTTATCGATGATGTTGTGTGAGGTTATTTAATTTAACGATGTCCAATTAGATTAGACTACAGCGTGTCATGTACTCCCTCCGTTCCAGAATATAGGATGTTGTAGAATTTTTTCTTGTTCCAGAATATAAGATGTTTTAGAATTTTTAAGGTACTTTCTACAAATTTCAAGAACCATTAATTAAAAGTAATTGAATTCTTGAAACTCTATTGGTTAATATTTATTAAAAAATGGTTTGATTAAAAAAATAAATTATTTATTGGTTAACAATAAATGTTTCTTAATTTGTGTGAAAAGTATAAAAAATCTTATATTCTGGAACGGAGGGAGTATTTATAAAATGCGTAATCATCTACCACAAAGAAACCTATTTCTTGAAAGAAAATTAGTACGTTGAATCAACCAAACATAAGGCCAGTCTTATACAAGTATGGTTCATGAGTTCCCTCAATTTGACGTATGGCCGAGTTGAAACTGCATAAGATGAAATCAACAGAGTGAGAACCAAACACAAAGCAATCAACCACAAAATTTCTCTTCATTTTCTTCTATATGTCTGTTTCAGTTGTAGGTGAAAAAGTTTTATACGTATGTATATATGTGTTTATTTTTTTTGTGGTAAAATGTATGTGTGTATTAATACCAATTCAAAGTTAAAACGATGTTTAGAATGAGTCAGCGTGCGGAAATCATTTAAGTCTGATTTGAAGAAGAGTCTTCGACGTAGACAATCATGTTAATCTTTTGCAACATGGTATTATAATACTTTGAGAGCTGAGCTCTCAACGGCATTTAAAGTCCTGATACTGTATATTTTCTTGGTCAACAGGTAAAAAATCCAATCCTTTTTGTTTTCTTTTGTTCTATGGGAATCAATGACCTTTTCTTCATCACAAAATGATTGACTTATATACAACAAATCCTAGTTGAGACTAAATCTGAGAAATAGAAATTTATGTATGTCCCTTGGGAGATAATGCTATTAGATGTGATGAGAGCTTATGAATTGGAAGAAGTATTATTACTC
>OVBJ01003210.1:0-13256 GCA_900406535.1 Noccaea bulbosa
CGCTATATATGATCTCTGGATCATAATGGAAAGGATCATTTGCCATAATTTCTCATCCCGCTTCAGGGTTACTACAGGTACTCTCTTTTTCCATCCTCAAATAAAACCTTTTTAGACATGAGAGATCATCAAACCATCGTCATTTGTTAGTAAGCCTTCAAGTTTCGAAGGATTCTTACAAAGGTCAGTTTAGATTTGATAAGCGGTTTATATTCCAACTGTTGGTGAAGGAGTCCATTGCTTTGTCTTGGAACGTTAGATCTTCAGGCAGGTTGGCAACTGTGTCGGAGAGACTATGGAATTGTAGAAAAACTCTTAATGGTTGGAAGAAAAGGAATAATTTGAACGCAAGAGACAGGCTTCAGAAAATTGAAGTGAATTTGGAGCAGGAATATCTGTGAGCTATCCAAGTACTAGAAGATTGCAGTATTTAAAAAAAGGAACTGGTCAAAGCTTTCAAGGAGAGGGAGCCTTTTGGAGACAAAAAAGCAGACATAAATGGCTAAAACTAGGTGATAGGAACACTAAGTTCTTCCATGACTCTGTCAATTGTGAAAGAAATCACAAGAGACTGGAAGAGCTTCTAGATGAGAAATGGTGTAGTTCAAAAATCAGAAGCGGCTAAAGGGTTTGTTGCTACCTCTTATTTTGACAAGCTTTTCTCGTCTTCAAAACCAACCAGATTTGAAGAGTGGTTTGCTGACTTTAATCCCAAGATTACCGCATAAATGAACCAAAACATGATTGCGAAAGTATCGGATATGGAGATCAAAGAGGGGGTTTTCTCAATCAAACCTTCAAGTGCGCCTGGCCCGGATGGAATGATGGGATTATTCTTCCAGCATTATTGGAGTATCATTGGTCATCAGATTACTAAAGAAGTGAGGGGTTTTTTTGAAACAGGCTCATTCCCTAGAGAATGGAACTATACGTATCTCAGCATAACTCCCAAAATTGTCAACGCTTCCAAGATGACTGATCTTCGTCCAATCAGTCTTTGTTTGGTGCTCAAACAATTGTATCTAAGATTCTGGTGAGGAGACTACATCCTTTGCTGAATCAGATAGTATCAGTTAACCAATCTGCGTTTGTCTCTGACAGACTAATCTCAGATAACATTATCATTGCGCATTAATTGGTTTATGGATTGCGGACCCATCCGACGGCTATCAAATCTGACATGTCCAAGGCGTATGACGTAGTTGAGTGGAGCAATTTGAAAATTCTGTTACCAGCTTTGGGCTTTCATCAAATATGGGTAGAGTGGGTGATGTTTTGTGTATCATGGTATCATCACTCCACAGAGTGGTTTAAGACAAGGAGACCCCTGTCTCCATTTCTCTTTGTCATGTGTACTGAAGGCCTTACTCATCTTCTGAATAGAGTGGAAAGACTGGGGCTCCTTTATGAAATAATCCATTTTAGTGATGTTGGCCCGTTGGTGCATCATCTGTTATTTGCAGATGACAGTCTCTTTTTGTGCAGAGAAAATGATCAAGAATGTCATACTCTTAAAGGAATCCTGAAAATCTATGGTGAGGCAACATGACAAGTAATTAACCTGAGTAAATCATCAATTACTTTTGAAGCCAATATTGAGGTGGGTCAGAGGATAATGATTCATGAATCTTTGGAGATAACTTCTGAAGGAGGTGCCGGCACGTATTTGGGTCTTCCATAATGCTTTAGTGGCTCCAAAATTGAGCTATTGGGTTACATAAAAGAGAGTTCAAAAACGTGTGTCTGGTTGGTTTTCTCGGACTCTCTCTCAAGGAGTAAAGAAACTCTTCTTAAATCGGTATTATTTGCAATGCAGTTTTATGCAATGACTTGTTTCAAATTACCAAAGCCTATTTGTGCAAATCTGAGAACTGCTATGGCTGATTATTGGTGGAGTGCGGTTGAACACAAGAGAAAAATCCACTAAAATAGGTGGGAGAAAATGTGTCTACCAAAGAGCCTAGAAGGTATGGTTTTAGGGATATTGAAGACTTCAATCAAGCCTTGCTGGCTAAACAAGCGTGGAGAATTTTTGATGAACCCGAGAGCTTAATGGCCAGATTGCTTAAAAGCAGATATTTTGAAGATTCTCACTTCCTAGACGCTTAATTGGGGAATAGACCGTCTTTTTACTCGAGAAGTGTCTTATGGGGAAAGAGAGTTGCTGTCTCAAGGTCTGAGAAAAAGAATTGGTAATGGAAACTCTCTGCAAGTTTGGACAGATCCTTGGTTACTTGATGAGGTGTTGAGAGCCCTGTGTAGAGTTAATTCCCCGTTTGATGTCAATCTTCTAACAATAGATTTTATTGATTATCTTTCCAAAAGATGGGACAACCAAAAATTAAGAGAGAATTTTTTCCAAGAGGACATAGAATTAATCACAGAATTTCAGCCTGTAACGACAAGTGAAGACTTTTTGGTGCTGGAATTACAATCAAAGTGGAGCTTACTCTGTCAAGTCAGTTTTTTGTCTCACATCGTCAGTGAACAAGGCTGAGAATATGAGGGAAGCTTCTATGTTACCTTCGCTGAATGAGTTAAAATCGAAGGTATGGTATATCTTGACTGATCCTAAGATTAAAATTTTCCTGAAGACTTTGTGGGGCAGTTGCGGTTGTGGACAAGCTCCAAGAAAGAGGATTGAGGATCCAAAATGTTTGTCAAATGTGTGGTTTGGACGGGAATCGATCAATCATGTCCTCTTCACTTGTTCTTTTTCAAGACAAGTTTGGGTATTAAGTGAATTTCCTACTCCAAAATTGGGGTTTGGAGACTTTATCTATACCAATATCCAGTACCTCTTAGCTCATGTGCATAATGCAAGGATCCCCATTAGCATCAGGAGGAGGTTTCCTTGGGTGATCTGGTTCCTTTAATTTGGCTAAACATGAACCTTTTTCTCTTAGATAGTTGCAGATTTGATGCTAAGGAGACGATGGTGAAAATCACAGAGGAAGTTGATTTGTGGTTTCTGTCTCAAGAAATAGATAAACTTAATGAGGAAGTGGCTGTCTCGTCTCCTCATAAGGAAGCAAAAGGAGAAGTGTTGTTGCATAGTAGAAGATCTTTTGCTGACATTAAGAGTCGTTTGGAGTGTAATTTATTTCACTTTCTTGGGCTTTGGAAAATTTGGTGAGCCATGGGTTCAAAAGAGTGGTGTTAGCCGTAGAGAATCCAGTGGTGGTTGGGGTTTTGGAAAGGCCAAAAGCTTGGCCTGCTAATAAGAAGAAATTGTCTGATTTGGATCTTTCTCTTAGCGGTATGCGAACAGAGGGGCTTTTCTCATTGCTCATAGTGTCATTAGAGGTGAACATAAACTTCTTACGTTGCTTTGGTTTATCCGATGTGGTTGGATACGATCTTTGAAGATGAGAGAGTTTGGCCCTCTGTTTGACTTCAGACATTCTTTTGTGTATGTATTATCTTCAGTTTTTCTCTCTTCCTCTGGTTTTGTTCATTTGTTTGAATACAGAGAGGACCTTGGCCTTGTCCAGGTCTCGAGTTAGCCTTTTAGCCTTTTAGTATGCAGATCTCGATCTGTTTTTGCTCTAACGGTTGTTGCATTGATAATGTTTTCTTCCCATTTGTGGCAGTTTGGATTAAGATTAGTTGGGTTTTCTTCATAGCCCAGTTTACTCCTTTATGGAGTTTATTTTCCTCCCAATCCTTTCACTTGCTTTGAGTGATAGTTTTACAGGGAGAATGGTGTGGAAGGAAGTTCTCTGTTTCTTTAGTTCCTTTACGGGCATATGTTCGGATTTTCAAGACTCGCCGGTATTGCAAGGTTTTTCCTCCCGGCCTTATGGTATTTCTGCCATTGTTGCAGAGTGTCTAGCTTTTTTGGTTTAACAAGTTGTGGCCATTCAATTGGACGTCTCTAAGCTTGTCTGCAAGTCAGACTGTCAAGAACTTGATAACCTTCTTTCAGAGAGTTGGTCAACAAATGTTCATCGGATCTTAGTCGCAATTCGATTCCATATGTTGTTTCTTGATGTATTGTATTTGCATCTTGTCTTCTGTTCAGCTTGTGATTTGGCAAATCGTTTGACTTGTTATGCTTTTCTACCTTGTAACACTTCCTCCTCTTTGAGACTTTTAAATTAATGAAGTATGGTTTGACAAAAAAAAGGGTTCATAGCGATAATGGTTTCTGTTTGACATAAGAAATTTAAAAATATTATATTTTAGATTAGATAACTCTAATTTAGTTTTTGTTAAATTTTAATTAAAACAATGACATTCGTGTAATAAAAGAAAATAAGATGGTTTGATTGTCTTTATACACCATTGTCTTTGATGGGTGTTAGATTAGTATTATTTCTTTGAATTAGTGCTAATCTAATTAATTTTATCTATATATTATGATTAAATATTTATATATGAACATTCTAATTTTTTATCCTTTAGAAATAGAGGGAATATTTTTTAGACATTTGCTTTAGAAAGTTCTTTTATACGAATGATTTTGAAACTGGGAGAGGATCTATCTGTAACTGTATTGCCTGACTGTAGTTGTGAAAAGTGAATTCAAGATGTATTTTCCAGACACAAGTGACGCTTGTTTTGCGTTAAGATCCTGGTTTTATTTACTAGGGATTGAAGCCCCGCGCAAGCGCGGGGTTGTTGCGATAGTAATTTCTGTGTTTGTTTCATCAGTTGTTTTAAATTTTGATGGTTTTATGTTAAAGTTTATTGGTTATTTTGTGATTTAATTTAACCACTTACTCTAAAGATGTTCAATATTTTTATTTTATTAAGATGTTAACTTTATACTTCATCTTCGACTTTCTTTTTCTAAAAATTTAACATGTTCTAAATATTTTGCTTATTCAATTCCATTGGACTATAAATAAGCATTTGAATCAAATAAATAATTCTTAAACATGATGTGGAATCACATTTTTACTCGAAATATGGTACAAAATATATCTTTGTTTTTCTATTGTAACGTTTGAACATGACGACCATTGATTCTTTTATACAATTATAGTTTGAAAAATTAAATTTTCTTTAAAAAAACTGACATGTCACAATACTTAAAATGTTCAATTTCTTGCTTCTAACTTCTCATTAGATTTCTAGCATGTTTACAAAATTAGATTATGTATTCTTTGACTCGTAAACACATTACAACATTTTAAAAAATATAAATCCTCTTACAATTTTTTTTATTAATAAGATAACTATATACTATTTTCAGTAACATAAATCATTACATTTTTTTCAATATATATTTTAATACTAAATTATCACATAATTTATATTTATTAATTGTTTTGTGTATTTTTTTAATTTTATTTATATTTTAAATATAAGTATATATGAAGAAATATGTATTAAATGAACTTTAAATACAATTTAATGATTTTTTGTTGATGTGGACACTCTATATGGAGAGAGCCCTAATAATATATAAGATTTACTTTATTTATTTATTTATTTTTAATACTGCGCTGCTATTTAGGAATCGAATCATTTTAGTACTACCAATCCCTTTCAGACTTAAGCGCTCAAATTCTTTACCCGAATGGAACTTACTGATGACGTTGTTGAATATATTGGTCACAAAAATGTTGTGGATTTAAATGCATCATTTTCTATGATTAACAATTTTCAATAATTTTTAACCAATCTCAATTTAATAATTTCAATAATAATTCTTGAAATTCACAATTCATCATTAATAACTAATAAAAAATATATTGAAAAGTGAAAAGTTTATTTTTAGAAAACAATTTTTTTGGGGGAAAAAATTAAAAAAAAACAGAGAGAGTACTCAATATATCCTAGTTATGATCATAACCAAATTGCAGTGTGATCTTTTTGAATGGTCACACTGCAATTTGTAATACTTCATCTCATTGTAACCAATCAAAGCCCATCTCATTATCCTAGTTATGATCATAACCAAAATCATTTGATTTTAAACGACACTGTTTTATCAGAACTAGGGTTTTTTGGACTAAAACACAGTTGTTTGAATATCTTAAAACGACCACTAGATCATTATTCTGTGCCTCAAGGATAGAGTTTACCTTTTGAGTAGAATGGATCATTATTTTGTGCCTCGAATCCAGCATTAACAATATCTGCATGGTCACTTTTTTGCGTTAGCAAATAAGGAAAGAGTTGTCCCTACATTTCACTCTTTCCTAGAACTTGAGTTACCAAACATAAAAAAATTCAAGTTCTAATCCCCTAACTAGCCTAATAATTCAGAGGTTTCAGAACGTGTAATCATACTCTCATCACTCAAATCATCTTTCTTCTGTGCCTGAATTTTGGAATCCAGATCTTCACTTAGCGTTTTTAGTCAGCAACAAATCAACACAACCAAATGTTCTATTCCCAAACTCATATCTACAACTAGACGACTCAAGCAAAGAACACTAAGAGATCCAACATACCTCCTGAGCCCATGCTATTCCCAGACAATATCCTGTGAAAGGGAGAAGAAACGGAATCAGCACAAAGTAAAGATAACTCAGAAATTAGAAAATTGACATCAAAACGAAAGGTCAGAGATGGATTAGCGAAATTGGAAGAGTAAAATCATAGGAAGGATAGAGAGGAGGAGGAGAAGAAGAGAAATTACATCTGATTAGGGGAGATACATTGTTTTGGATCTGCATGGACGCGCGAGAGTTTCCTAGATATCGTCCATGACATATCCGAAACAATGTACCTCCCCTAAGGATATCGTCTGGGAATAGCATGGGCTCAGGAGGTATGTTGGATCTCTTAGTGTTCTTTGCTTGAGTCTAGTTGTAGATATGAGTTTGGGAATAGATCGTTTGGTTGTGTTGATTCGTTGCTGACTAAAAAACATTAAGTGAAATTTATTTCATACTTCTATTTCCCTATATGTAGAATTTCGTTATGCACTTACCATGCACATCACACCATTCAGATTGATTTGGTTTTAAATATGTTACTAGGTGATTTTCCCGCCCCTTGCGCGGTACAGTTTATTTTGTTTGAAATTGATAATATCATATTTATAGATGGAAGAATCCAGTTTTATATTATATGGTTTTGTTTGAAATCAAAAATATGTTTGTACAGAAAACACCATTTTCATGAGCAAGATATTATTGTTTTTTATATCTTGTTTTCTAATATATTTTCATATGTGATCTGATAACTACTATGAGAAAATCAATCTATAAAGAAAAGTTCTACTAACACAGTTTATGATACATACGCACAACAGTCTCGAGACAAAATTGGTAAAGAAAAAAGAGTGTCATTACCCTAAATAATTTGTCTCACATGCTTTGCTTCAAAGCTTCATCCTGCGTGTAGCACCCCATACATCATTCATGTGGTCATCTTCTACATGAAGCACATGCTGCACATCATCATGATTCACTCCTAACAATTCACAACCTTTCAAGATGTCGGGCTTGGTTTCTCCGCTTTAACCTACAAAACAATCAACCAAAAACTTTAATACACACTCACTTTCAAAACGTTTTCAGATCACAACCAAAACCTCATAAGGGCATGATTATCGGCGTCTTTTAACAGTTTCTTAGCAATAAACCCTGATTTAATTAAATCAAAAAAAAAACATAAAGGTGAAGACGTCTCTTAAATAGACACACTTAAGAGACGTTTCGTGTGTCATGTGTCATTGTGTCAAACACTTATTGGGCCGAGGTGTTTGAAAAGAAAAAAATGTTTTTTGTTTTTCTCATTTAATCTCTTTTTTTCTCTCTCTCATGCCATGTGTCAATAACTAAGAAACCTAAAAAGTATATACCGATAATCATGCTCTAAGGAAGAAATATCAAGAGAAAGAAAAAAAATGTAAAGTAATTCTCAAGCGTATGAAGATTTAGTAGGGGAGATCAATTCTGTTATGTAGTAAAAAAAGTCTTAAAGCTTTATAAATTTTTAAAGTGTGATGGTTTGGCAAAAATATGCAAAGATCTCTTCATATACTAAAGGTCAAACCATCAATGGCTACATATAACATCCTCATATCAGTTTATGGCATTTTTAATGATTGCATGTTTTTTTTTCCCACCATATAAACAAAGCAATTCTTATCATCAGATCAAAATTGGAAGCATATCAAAGCATGTAATGAAAACACATCATAGAGGAATTTCACACATAATTTTTTTTAACAAATTATTTGGTCAACAAATCAAACGATTTCCTAAGTAAGAGAGAGAGGCACACGTTGTCTCATCCAATGTATCAAATGTTTGATTTGGTTGACAATCTTGTTTGTCGAACATACAAAAAATTGGGTGAGACAAATCATAGAAACCAAAATGTATAAAAGCGGAGACATCATAAGTTTGTCGATCCCATCAAAATTTAGAGCAATATACGATTAAAAAACTTATCTCTATAAGAAACTTATGCTCTTTGTTCTCCTGATTAGTTTCTTCTCTCTCATCTTAATATTACGGTGGAAGAGTAGTCACTGCAATACAGAGAAGGAATGAGCAAGGAGTTGTTCTCTCAAAGTCAATATCAAGTGTCAACGACTTAGACTTTTGAATTTCATACAAGAAACTAAGACAAAACAACATATACCGGAGGTTGGAGCTGTTATAGCCGGTAATCTGTCATAATTTCTTCTCAATTGGCGTGCTGTAAGCCTGTAACCACCATCATATACTGATTGGGCTTAAGCTTCTGCTTCTTTTAGAGAACAAACCTCTGCACCAAGAAATATACAAATATCTTAACAACGCATTAACACTTTTAATTTTACACTGTTTAGATATCTTAATTTTTTGTTAGATATTATAGTGAAACTCAATTTTTTTATATATATCAGTAAAAACCTAATACAAAGCTCAGAACAAATACGTATATATACACAAATAGTCAAATACGTACACACAACATACACACTTTCATACGGGCCATTACCCAAAAAGTAGTATTTCTCACTGAAAGATAGTAAAAAACTTGTAGGCTCTAAGGAATAATAACCGACTCAGTTTTAATCCATGTGTAGGTAGTAGAAACTGTATCTTTCTTTTGTATAGCTACGCGGGGTATAATCAATCAAAACTCAAACTCAAGCCCCATGTATAAACTATAAGTACGTTGATGTATTTGAGGAGTTTGATCAAGGCTGACGGCCAATTTGAGTGGTGTAGGATGTAGCCAAGAGATAATTAGGTTTAGAAATTTTGATTATTAGCTAGCAAATAATATATAGCAAAAATAATAATTTTTTTTTTAATGTTTGACTGAAAAATATTAAATACAATTTAATAATTTTTAATGTAATGGCATAAGAAATTAAACTAAAAATTTCATTAATGGCAATTTAGACTTTTCAATTCTGAGAGTGAATGAGAGAGTTTCATTCTCAAATATAACTTTGCAAATAATAATATAGATAAATAAATTGCTTTTATATTTCTTATAAGTCATGTTCTGAAATCTTTTGCTATATACGGGTCAATTTACTTAAACATTTATAAAATCACTCAAACACTCTGTAAATTTGAGAAGAAAGAGATTATTTTTCTTTGTTTTTTTTCATTTTTAGCAATATGAGTGGATTTTACAGTTCTGAGAAAGAAAGAGTTCATATCAAAGATCCACCAAAACTGTTATCTAAATATGGTTAGATGATTGTTGGAGCCATTCTTTTTTTGCTAAAGCTTGAATGTTACTCCGTAAGTTTCAAAATAATCCATTTTCTAATTTTTTTTTTATAAATATAAAATTTCTATGTTTTTGTTGCATTTTTTCTTATTTAATAGTTAAAAAAATTCACCTTTCCAAATTTTATATACTGATAATAATTATATTTCTTGATTTACTATTGGTTCAAACTATGGCTGGGCATTTTACCCGAATCCGAAAATCCAACCCGATAATTATCCGAAAAATCCGATCCAGATCCGATCCGATATTTTAGTAATACCCATTCGGATATATTTCTCTTAAGCATTCAGGTGGGTATTACCAGGTAAGATCCGAGATCCGAACAAGTACCTGAAATACCCGGATTTGGGTTATTTTCAAATACTTTAGGTTAGTTTTCCTTGCATTTTTTTTGTTTCAAGTACTTTCGATTACTTTTCTCAGATTAGTTGGTCATTTTACATGTAATTTCGTTTACTTTTCTCGGATTATTTGGTTATTTTCAAGTATTTTCGGCTACTTTCAATAACTTTTACTTATTTTTTGGTCGATTTTCAGTTATCTTCAAGTACTTTTCCGGAATTTTAGATAATTATATGTACTTCGGTTACTTACTATATACATTTGGGGGTGATAAAGTAAATGAATTAAGTTCGAACTGAAAGTATTTCCAGATCCAAAAAGTATTCCCGGTAATACCCAAACTCGAAGAGAACCGAACCGAATCCGACCCGAAATTTATAATTACCCGAACGGATCCTTTTCTCCTAGGACCGAAATACCCGAAATCCGAACCCGACCTGATAATCCAAATGTGTCCCCTAGTTTAAACTTCATAGGAAAATGTTCAATTTATATATTTATGATTATATATTTATATATAAAAATTCTAATTTTTTATATCTTTTAGAAATAGAGGAAATAAATATATATATTATTATTATTTTTTGATAAAGTGTTGTATTGAATTAATAATTAAAAGGAAAATACAAAAATTTTGAATTTATATGCGCTTTCTTGAAAAACGAAACTAAAGAATGCTCATCAAAAGAGGCCTTAATGCTAACAAAAAGATGGGCCCGAAAAGGAGAAAATCCTAAACCAGTTCAACCCGCTAACCGAGAAAGAACCGGAACACAAAACCCTAGATCTAAAACGCCGCCGCCGTGGAAGCTCCTTAGCCTAGTGGTTGATTAAGTGAGTTATTGCTTCTACACCAGGAGATCTGGGTTTCGAGTCCCGGCGAGTGCGATTTACTAATAATGTATTCAGATTAATAGAAGCAGTTTAGAGGTCTACAGAATGGTGTCATGGAGCATTTTAAGACAGTAGGATCGTCCGTTGTAGAATTGTATTGTAACAGTTCTCATAATTTGTATTAGATTAGTCAATCAATGTTAAAAAAAAAACGAAAATCTCGCCGCCTTCACTCCTACACACGCCACCACTGAAGATCTCACCGGAGAAGGAAAAGAGGAACCAAATCGGAGGATGAGAAAACCGAGCCAGTGGGAATGTTTAGACTTTATATTAAGAGCTTTGCTTCAGAAAGCTCTTTGGGAAGTTCATAGATTTTGAAACTGGCAGAGGATATTTTTCAGACACAAACAAGTGACGCTTTTGCGTTAATATCGCGCTGCTATTTAGGAATCGAATCATTTTAGTATACCACTCCCTTTCAGACTTCAGCGCTCCAATTCTTTACCCGAGTGGAACTTACTGATGACGCTGTTGAATATATTGGTCAGAAAAATGTTGTGGATTTTAAAACTTAGCAAATCAATTGTATAATTTAAAGGATTCTACATTTTTAATAATAAATTTGTTTTGCTCTTCCGTTCAAGAACATGGCCAAAAAGAAGATGATGATGGTTGCGCAGAAGCCACTTCCCCACCAAATGATCAACATCTTGCCTCAGTCTTTGGATGTTATAACGAGCAAACCCAATGCACCAATGAGTATATACTGAAAGAAGAGAAGATAAACAAGATGTTATAATGAATATATATCTCTCAAGTCAAAAACCATGACATACAAAATCGCAGGCCGTGTTAATAGATTGTACCTTGATGATAGGCTTTTCTGTCATGATAATAGTCACCCATCCAACATAAGGCAAGAACCTGAAGAAAAAAAACAGACAAAATGGGAACCATTTACGACTACTATTGATCTTTTTGTAGCAGTTTCAATGAGATTTTTTGGTATGCCGGGCACCAAAGGAGGTTGAATCAGAGAGTATTTACCCAACAGCTCTTCCCATTATATGATGCCGATGAAGCCAAATCTGTCCTTCCTCATAGAGACCTATGTCATCAACTTCATTGTTGTCACCTGGAAAATGCAAAGATGTGTCAAGTATTCCATAAATTAACACAGTTACTATAGAGGTTAAAACATTCATATCGACAAACCAAACTAGCACCTTTTGTCAGAACATCAACTTCTCCAGTATCTCCCCTCTCATGAACCTGTCATGTGTTCAAAACGCAAAATTAAACATGTAAGACATCAAGGTTTCCTTAATATTAAATGTCCTGAACAATCCAGTGATTCAATGTGTAATGATAATAACGAGAAACATTACTTTGATGGCACGATGGACGATCGGAATATCACGACCCTGCAACAAGAAGCATCAATGCAATTAAACCAATTAGGAGAAACGACTCTGGAATTTGATGGAACAGAACGAGATACACACACAAAAGCGCCACTTACATTAACACTGAAAACAACAATCTCGCCTGTTCGAATGGGCTCCTTGGTCATGGTCAAGAACAATATATCCCCCTGTCACATTGCCCTCAAATTGATTACTGAATCCATTTTCATTGAAATAGCAGGATCAAGACATGTGACTTACTCTCTGAAAGCCAGGTTCCATGCTTCCTGAGAGAACAACCACCACTGGGGATTCAGTGCCGGTCACACACATCAACGCCTTCCATATTATCAATGCAGACGTTACGATCATACCTAAACCAATCACAAGCCAACGATTTTGTCATATGTTATGACAACAATCACCATCGTATCAAAAAACTATTGATCTTTTTCTGGGGACGAAATTCGATGATCATACTATAGATTCATTATTCGAGTCTCCGAAAAGCACAATTATAGTTTGAATCAGTGATATTGAAACGCACCGAGTGTGACGGCCTGAGTGAGAAGCTGACGGATCTTGATAGATTTGATGGAATCAACTGTTTCTCCGATCCAACCCATGATTCTTCTTCCTTCAATTTTTTCAGACAAATGATTCAGATCGGCAGAAACTTCTCCTCACGCCTTTCAGTGGAGAAGAAGAAGAAAAACACCACGAAGCGATTTTAGAAATCGGTTTAAATATCGAATGGTTTAACGGTACCAGTCAAACCGGTTTAGATACTAAAGACTGACTTTAAATGTTAGCCATTGATTAACTCTTATTACCAAAAACACCACTATAATAATCAAAGGTCAAAACCAGTCTAAATTTTTGGAGCTACTTGTTTTTTCTTTTTTTTTTTATTATAGTTTTGACTTCTAAGAGCATGGACATTGCAGAAACGCCCAAAAGCTCTTAAAAAAATTTTATGAATAAAAATATTAATTTTTTAATTTTAGAGTTTAGTTAAGGATT
>OVBJ01003211.1:2572-13251 GCA_900406535.1 Noccaea bulbosa
TATTGGCGGATATAATATTTTTTTTTTTTGTTGTCGTCTAGGTTTGAAGATATCCCGTCAATAATGGACAACTGTTGTCAGAAGAAAATCTAAAACAAAGACATCCACAAAATTCAAAATTTGATATGAACTCCACATTTTTTTATGACCCACGATCATTCAATTTTCAGCTACTCAATGTCATAATGTCCATATCTTTTTTATACAGGACACACAGTCCCAGCTGAATAAATATTTAGGCCATATGCTATATTAGTTTTTTTGTTCAAATTAGGGTTTAAAATTAGAGCTTATATTCACAGAACAGTTTGAAATTTAATACCCTAAAACAGATAAATTAGCTCATATGATCTTCATTGTGCAAGAAAACTAAATGAAAGTAGGTATTAGACAAAGACCACCAAAATCAAATTTTCAGATCAATATATTATTAATAAAGGAAAATTTGGCAAAAATAGATGAAAAAGGGAAGTTCTTCTCCTTATAACCTTATATAGTCCATTTACTCTTTATAATAATGTTAATCCTCTTTTAACCCTGAAAAATATATTCTAAACCATTTTAATTTTTTTTTGGTTTTATAAAAATATTTTTTAAATCACTTTAATCTTTATTTTAAGATTTATAAAAATATTTTTTAAACCAATTTGTTTTTGGTTTTATAAAAATATATTCTAAACCATTTTTTTATTTTGTCAAAACTATATTATAAAGAATCATTTTAATTGTTTTTGTTTTATAAAATATATTTTAAACCATTTTCATTGTTTTTTTAGTTTTATAAGAATATATTATAAACCATTTTATTTATTTTTAAGTTTGATAAATTATATTCTAAACCATTTTAATTGTTTTGTTTCAAAAAGTATATTCTAAACCATTTTTTCGTTTCTGTATAAGAGATGAATTATACATATGATAGAAACCAGTGTTACGTTATCTGTAGATTCATATTCTACGGAGAGTAAAAGATAATAGTTTTAGTTGAACACAAATACTACAGATAGTAGAAGACTATAATCTGTAGAACACATTTTCTACCAAATTGGTTGAAAGTAGAACGTAAAGAACACATTTTCTACCAAATTGGTCGAATCGTAGAACGTAAAGTATTCAGTAGAAAACACATTTTTCAATTGGTATATGAATCAACAAATGTCAGAAATTATATTTTACCATCTGTAGATGTCATAGCAACAAGTAGAAAACATATTCCATTTTGAATTCTTACATTAGTAGAACCAAAAATCATTTTATTGTTTGAACATCAAAAAAATTAAAACAAAATGTTATAATATTCAAAATAGTCTTTGGATCATTGTTTTGAATTTTCTTAAATTTTTATCGATTTAAAAAATATTTATTTCAGAATTATTAGATACTCCATTCGTTCCAGAATATAAGATGTTTTAGGTTTTTGAAACAACCAATTTTTTTTTTTTTTTTTTTGTTATAACAGATGTGGAAATTCTCAATAAAATAAATAATCAAATCAAATATCCAATAAGTCGAATAACAGTCTGCGGAACATAAACAACCAAAAACATCAGAATTATAAAATAAAACTAACAACTTAAAAACGGTTTGCCAGCCAACAAAGAATAAGTATCAATAACATCATATCATTCTCTTCATCCCTCTGCCTCATTCCGCGGTTGAACATTCCTGATTTTCTGTTAGCTGCATCACATTGGAATATAGATGCATAAGTATTTAAGAAATACTCAGTGAGGCGATCAACCCGCCTATACACCAATTACACAAACCACAAGACAACATCAATAAACAGCAAGATAAACACAACATAAAAACTCGCAAGACAGTACTCGTGATACAACACAAACATCCCCATGGAGTTGCTCGACATGTCTGCTAGGTGTCGATCGACACACCAAAGGGTGTCGCTCAACACTAGCTCCTCTGTGTCGCCCGACACCGAAAGTTATCCCTCGACACAGCCCCGAAATCACGGAACCAACAGCGACGAATCAACACAGAAACACGGAATCAAAGGGTTTTCAATGCCTAATATCAATCAAATACTCAATTTCGAACAACTCAAGAACACCACAATAAACTCAACAATCAAGAGAACTCTAGTGATTCACGAGCCTATGGTGACGCACTCACCTTGAAAATATTGAAAGAGGGGAAAAGGAGATGAACAACAAGAATCAGCAACAGGGCAACCCAAACTCTCAAGGAATCACCCAACAACTGCATAATTGCCTCTAGAACTTCTCTGCTTCAAAAACCGAGCTCAAAAACGCGGCATCTCCTTTTTAACTTGCGAAATAGGGCTTTCTCGCCCTAAACCGGACAAAACCAGCCGACTTAAATCGAACCAGTCGATTTCTCAATAACCGGTGTCGACCGACACCAACCATTGGTGTCGCTCGACATCCCTTTGCTGAACCAACTGGACCGCACAAAATCGATTTAAACCAGAATCGATTCACAATAACCAGCTGGTGTCGACCGACAACAACTAATCAAATGCCCTTTTGCACATGTTAACACAAGGATGCCCCAACCTCTAGACCGACCACACAACAATCAAACAAGAACATGCCCTATCGACCCGTAATCAAAACCTTGCATTACATATGCAAACAACACCTAATCATTTGGTGTCGCTCGACACCATATCCAAAACAGCACTTTCGGTTCACGGATGTTACAGTTTTACATAGTTATTAAGAAATATTCAATAGTTAAAATGCATTGTTTTTCACACCAACTACTTTTTCATTAAATAGTAACCAATAGTAATTCAAAAACTTAAATAATTTTAGTTAATATTTTTTGAAATTTGTAATGTGCTATCACTAATTAACAAAAAGTTAACTTTTTAAAACTAAAATATCTTATATTATGGAATACGATAAAAAGATAAAACATCTTATATTTAGAAACATATGAAATATATTAAAGAGTATTATAGTCAAAATTTGGTACAAGTAAAAAAATGGTATAAGGAGACAAATATTCACTATTTTTGGAGTATATTTACAAATCTATCTATTATAAAGCTAGAAAGAGCCAGGGTTGCTTTTTGGCAACTCTCAGAGTTAATTTATTCAGTATACAAACTACAAAGTTTACCAAAAAAAATAATTATATATAATAATTTGAAAATAAAAAAACCCAACAGAGATAAAAGAATTAAGTACCAAAAATATTCTTCTAGTTCAGACTAATAGAAAATATCATTAATCAGAAAATATATATATATATTTTTTTTCAATATCAGAAAATATTTTTCTAACATCATAAACCAGTGTTAACTTAATTAGCATAGTTTCAAAATATGTATTAAACCAGTTATCATATCACTAAAATCTATCTATCTATACTATTAATTGAGAAGTACATTCTAATGTTTGGTTACAAGGATAAGAGAAAAAAACTGTTTGGATATAAGAATAAAAGATAAAAATGTTTGGATACAAGAATAATAACTTAAAACAAACCGATGGTTCAGTCAAACCAGAAATTGAATATGTTAATTGATTGGATCGAAAAAAATGGAAATATATTTAAAAGCCCAAAAAAATCCGAAATTTTTAATAATTATTATTATTAACATGTTTATCAACTATTATTATTGTGTTTTGTTCTTTTAAGAATTTAATAATTTAATTCCACAGGTTGAATAAATTTCACGGGTTTAATGGGTTCAACAAATTATTAAAGTTATACAGATTGCATAATTTTCTTCTACGGGTTAAAAATATTTATTTCACTGAATAATTTTTTGACAATGTTGGATAATTTTTTGCGGATTGAATATTTTTTTTGCACGAGTTAAATAATTTTATTTGCGGGTTCAATAATATCATTTTACGGGTGGTATAATTTATTTTACGGGTTGAATACGTTATAGGAATTGAATAATTTATTTTTATGGGTTAAATATGTTTGTTTCACTGAATAATTTTTTGACACATGTTGGATAATATTTTATGGATTGAATAATTTTCCTACGGGTTGAATAATTTTCTTTTGCTGATTCAATAATAACCTTTTACGGGTTGAATAATTTTATTTTACAAGTTGATTAAGTTCTACGGATGGAATAATTTTCTTTTATGGGTGAATATGTTTATTTCACTGAATGGTTTATTTGACATATGTTGGATACTTTTTTATGGATTGCATAATTTTTTTCTACGGGTTACTTTTTTTTTTGCGGGTCCAATAATATCTTTTTACAGGTTGAATAATTTTATTTTACGTGTTAAATAAATTATACAGATTGAATAATTTTCTTTTACGCGTTAAATATGTTTATTTCACTATTATTTGTTAAAATTTATTATTTGTTAATATTATTTAGTATTTTCGATAAAAACACAACACACCACCGCGCAGATGCGCGGGTCCTCTACTAGTACATAATTATTATGTTAACCAAATTACCATATCATTACAAAAACAAAACTATCATATTAATTAAGTTATCATATCATAAATTATCGTTTACATCAATTTATCATATATAAAAATATGAAAATATATGTAGATTATCGTATTAGTCTAGGTATCATGTTATAAAAATATAAGTTATGATTAACTAACTTTGCTAACTTCACAAAATTATGCAAAATTATATTGATAATCACTTACATAACCATGTTATTATTATCACCATCTTTCTCTTCTTCCTTCTTCTTCATTCTTTTCCACTTCCTTCTTTTCATTCACCTGTTTCTTGTAAAAAATGAACAAAAATAATTAGACAAAAATGGTAAAAAAAAGTTTTTGGGACAAAAATGGTAAAAACAGGTTTTTGGATTATAATTCAACTTGTGAATAGTACTCTAAGAGAAAACTTATTTTCATATTTTCATATTACAATTTCTCATAACCTAGACCGACAAACGTGTTTTGCATTTTTTTTTTTTTAGTGAGAAGTTTGTGATCAGTCATAACTTCAATATTTATGGCTTTACTAACCTCACCTCCACAAGACTACTGAAGAAAATGGATTCTTCGCTTAACGTCATCGAGGTCTCACGAGTCACACCTTCAAACACTGACTCGTCCGACTCATTCACTCTCCCGCTCACTTTTTTCGACCTTCAGTGGTACAAACTCCCCCCAGTCCAACGAGTCATTTTCTACCAACTCACCGACGCAACTCGCCCTTTCTTCGACTCAGTCATCGTCCCCAGTCTCAAATCCTCTCTCTCCTCAACCCTCTCTCACTACCTCCCACTCGCCGGCCAACTCCTCTGGGACTCGCTCGACCAAAAAATGAGGGTCGTCTACATCCGAAACGACGCCGTTACATTCACCATCGCTGAATCAAACGCCGATTTCTCCCGTTTAACCGGGAAAAAACAGTTCCCCACCACCGAGTTGTACCCATTGGTGCCAGAGTTACCAAACTCCGATGACTCGGACACCGTCGTGTCGTTTCAAGTCACGCTTTTTCCTAACCAAGGGTTTTCCATAGGCGTAAGCGCACACCATGTCGTTTTTGATGGAAAAACAACAACCATGTTTCTCAAAGCATGGGCCCACACATGTAAACATCAAAAGCAAACGGAAAATACTTCATTACCGCAGGATCTAATCCCGATTTACGATCGAACGGTCATAAAAGATCCAAAGGATATCGAAACATCTTTACTCAAATTGTTCTTCGGCGGCAAAGAACCATACAGTCGCAGGAGATTAAAGCCTTTTCCGTCGCCGGAGATTAGTCCCGACGGAAGAGTCTTCCGATACACATTCGAACTCACTCGAGAAAATCTCCAAACGCTTCGAGAACGACTCAAGAGAGAATCTCAATCGTCTTCGTCGCCAAAAGAGCTTCGACTGTCGACGTTTGTGATCACGTATTCGTATGCGTTAATGTGTTTGATCAGAGCTCGCGGCGGAGATCCGAACAGACCAGTCGGGTTCGGATTCGCTGTGGATTGTAGAAGGCTCGTCGATCCGCCGGTTCCGTCTAATTACTTCGGGAATTGCTTGTCGGCTACGCTTCAAACGACGTTCACGGCGGAGACGTTTATGGGTGAAGAAGGGTTTTTGGCTGCTGCGAGACACGTCAGCGATTCGGTTGAGGAGTTGGATGGAAGCGTGGTGTTTAAGATTCTTGAGCTTTTAAAAGGGATTGCGACTCTTCCACCAGGGGCACAGATTCCAACTGTTGCGGGGTCGACCCGGTTTGGACTATACGGGTTGGATTTCGGGTGGGGCAGACCGGAGAGAGTGGTGGTTGTGTCGATCGATCAAAGCCAAGCGATTTCAATGGCGGAGGGTAGAGATGGGAACGGTGGTGTGGAGGTTGGCTTCTCGCTCAAGAAACATGAAATGGATGTTCTTGTTGATTTGATCCATGATGGACTTAACAAATAATAAGTACTTTAAATGAATAAAATAATACTAAGAAATCGAATTGATTCTGTGTTTGTTTTAGGATGTCGAGAAAATTGTAATTTTTTTTTTTTTTTTGTTAAAGATGTTGGGAAAATTGTAGCTTCGGACTTTTAATAAAAAGGTATATGAGCAAGTAAAGTTAATCTTGAGTTTGTGTGGAGTTCCTACACAAAAATAGTTCGATTACTTGCCATCAAATTGACTATTATGTAATAATATTTAACACTAAAACCGAAAAAAAAAAAATCACAAAGAAAATAAGATTAAAACTGGAAAGATGAGTAAACGATATGAACCCATCAATCCATAACCATTTTTTTTTTCATTCTAATAGCCCATGAAACTTAAGTTTCACGTTCTGTATGAAGAAAACAAAAACAGTGTTTAGAATTTTCTTTTTCAAAATTTTAATATAATAATAGTCGATTGTAAATGTAGACAATATTCACCTAAATTAAGAAACGTACGGCTCAACCTATGCGTTTCGTGTTTTATGGTCGTAGTTCTCTGCTTTTTTGTTTCCATAGCCAAGATGGGAGCTTAAGAACGTGCGATTGATGTGAAATTGATTGCCATGCAGAGTGGTTGGTGTGCGTAACATTTTTTTTTGGGGGACTGCAGTTTTGTTGGTCTTTCAAGAGTCGAGACATAATTGTAGAGAAAAGTTGTTCTTGCTCCTGCTTCAATTAATCATAACTATCTAATTCGGATTCGAACATTGAACCCTATCAATAATGAAAAACTGTTGTCACAAGAAAATACGAAATAAAGACATCAACAAATTTCAAATTTGGTATGAACTCTACTTCTTTGATGACCAACGACACCATTCAGTTTTCAGCTATTCAATGTCTTAAGGTCCGCATCTTTTTTATACCATGTGCTATATTAGTTTTTTTTTTTTTTTGCTCAAAATATGGTTAAACTTGAAAATTAGATATTATTGAGCCGTGAGTGGTGTGGTTGATTCATGCATATGAGTTGGAACGGAAATTTTTGTAATACAGTAAACTGAAATAGAATCAAATATTTTTGTAATATAGTAAACTGAAATAGACTCAAATATCAATCCTTAAGTGTAAGCAAGTTAAACCAAGAAAAGATTCATGCTAGGGTATTCAATCCGGTAAATCCAAATTAAATCAATCTAAACCAAACAAAAATAAGTCATATGGTTTAGATTTGGATATACCATATAAATACCATATAAACCGTATAATTTGGATATTGATATGGTCTGGCTATTAACCGAATAAATCACACAAACTGAAATAATCGGAGTATTCTATATTTTAATATAATTATATATAATATAGACATATGTTATAATATGATATGTAATAATATAAGTTTAAAATATATTATATAAAATAATAGATTTATTAAACAATGAAATTCGATGTAAAAAAAAAAAAAAAAAAAAAAAAAAAAAAAAAAAAAAAAAAAAAAANAAAAAAAAAAAAAAAAAGACAATGAAATTTTCACAACAAAAACTTCAGAAAAAGCAGTTTTTTCTCTTTGTATAAATAATATTTTGATCATCAATCCAAACAAAATTCAATACGTCACAAGGTATTATTATGAATAGGTGAAAAAAATACAATATAAGTGTTTTTTTTTTTTAGAACTTTGGGTAAATCTTAGGTTTTATATAAGAATGGCCAAGACTAATCTCGGAGGGAGGTGCAGCTCATTGATACTCTCTCTCCGAATATTTAAATGAGCCGAAACCAAAAGCTCATATACGTATGGCCAAGTAGAAATAGCTAATAAATTCATACTCTGAGTAGAATCGATCCCTGATATAAACCAACAACTCTTCGTCATAAATACAATATCAGTTAAACATCAAACTCACCCAAAAACAAAAACATGAATCCATTTTTTTTTTTTAAATTGAATGTAAAATTTATTCTAACCCAAATATAAACATCAACTACGTGTGGCTCACTCTCCCACTTAGCTTCTTCGACCTTATGTGGCTCACTCTCCATTTTTTTTTTTTTGAATTGAATGTAAAATTTATTCTAACCCAAATATAAACATCAACTACGTGTGGCTCACTCTCCCACTTAGCTTCTTCGACCTTATGTGGCTCACTCTCCATTTTTTTTTTTTTGAATTGAATGTAAAATTTATTCTAACCCNTTAGAGAATGTCGCTTGGAAGATTTCATTGCTGATCCAGTCGGGGGTAACATATTTTATTTGTTTCTGGTCGTCCCGACTCGGGTAAAAGGGTTAGATTTCCGGTGGGGCAGACTGGAGAAAGTGGAGATCGTACGTCAGTACGTCTCAAACGATATAGGCGCGATTCGGTGTGAAGATTGGCTTCTCTCTCAAGAAACACGAAATGAATGTTTTGATTGATTTGCTTCATGAGCCGGACTTAAATATTACATTACTTTTCGTTTTCGTATGGAATGAAATAAATAGAAGTGAAACTGTATGCAGAAAGGAACAAATTACCGCTGATGACATTTGTATGATGCGTTTGAGAATGCTAA
This sequence comes from Noccaea bulbosa, assembly GCA_900406535.1. Classification (NCBI taxonomy): domain Eukaryota; kingdom Viridiplantae; phylum Streptophyta; class Magnoliopsida; order Brassicales; family Brassicaceae; genus Noccaea; species Noccaea bulbosa. The sequence continues at coordinate 11,469 of OVBJ01003211.1, forward strand.
AATATTACCATAGTTTATATTCATTGTTATACCCAAGTTACACAAATATACTGACCTTTGAGAATGCTAAAATATTTGCTCTAAAAAAAGAGAAAGCTATAAATATTTTTAGACGCCAAAACATGAGCTTTCCAAGCTACCCACTTTGACCACATATTCTCATCCAATAATATAACTTTAATTTTGACAAGTAATTAAATACAGTATCTCAGACCATCTCCAACGCTTAAATACTGTCAATAAAATTTTACAAATATAGTATTATTATTTTATATAAATTTTAATTATTTTGATAAAAAAGTGTGAACCAGTCCGAGTATAACATGACTTAGACCATCTCCATTAGATTCGATTCTGGAAATAAGTTGTCTATGAAAATTGAAGACTTATATATGAGCTAGCTAGGTATATGGTTTTGCATGATAAAATAGTATAATGAATTAATGAGACATTCCATTAAAAAATGAAATAGAAAAAAAAAAAAGAATGTGACATCCGCATTCTCAGGAGTAAGAACAAAAGATCACTGAAAATTGGAATCTCTTGGGAAGGATTTTTTTTTTTTTTTTTTTCGACANAGTTTTTAATTATTTGAAGATATCCGACAATAACGGATTGTCAGAAGAAAATCCAAATTTTGGTATGAACCCTACTTTCTTTGATGACCGCCGTTCAATTTTCAGCTACCTCAATGTCTTAAGGTCCCGCCGTATCTTCAACTTTTGAGCTACCTCAATTTTCAGCTACCTCAATTTTCAGCTACATCAATGTTGTATTATACTGGTAAACTAAAATAGACTTAAATATCACTGTCTAAGTGTAAGCAAGTTAATTCAAACTATAAGAAGAAATTCATGCTCAAAAGAGCTTATTTAGATAGAAATTGAAATAGCTCATGAAAAGTAAATGAAATGAAATATTAGAAGAAGAACACCAAGATCAAATTTTCAGATCGATATTTCATAAAATTAGAAAGAGGGAGGGTTTGCTTTTTGGCAACTCCCAAAAAGTTACAAAACAATGTTCTCATAACAAAGGCAAACAAACGAAGAACAAGGGTTTGTGACCAAGGTTGAAGTCATAACTTCAATATTTATGGTTTTACTAATTTTACTAATTTTTTTTTATTCTTTTTCTTTTATAGAATTCTTTTACACCTCTCATATATACACGAGAATATCATTTTTCATTACCATTTGACTATTTGAGTATCTGCCGTCAAAAAAAAAAAAAAAAAGACTATTTGAGTATCTGACCACCACAAGACTACCGAAGAAAATGGATTCTTCGCTTAACGTCATCGAAGTGTCACGAGTCACACCTTCAAACAATGACTCGTCCGAGTCATTCACTCTCCCGCTCACCTTCTTCGACCTTAAGTGGTTAAAACTCCACCCGGTCCAACGAGTTATCTTCTACAAAGTCACCGACGCAACTCGCCCTTTCTTCGACTCAGTCATCGTCCCAAATCTCAAATCCTCTCTCTCCTCATCACTTACTCACTACCTCCCACTCGCCGGGAAACTCATCTGGGACTCGCTCGACCAAAAAGCAAGCATCGTCTACGTCGCAAACGACGCCGTTTCATTCACCGCCGCCGAGTCAAACGCCGATTTCTCCCGTTTAACCGGGAAAAAACCGTTCCCCACCGCCGAGTTGTACCCGTTGGTGCCCGAGTTAACAAACTCCAATGACTCGGCCACCGTCGTGTCGTTTCAAGTCACGCTTTTTCCTAAGAGCATCTCCAACCCAGCCCCATTTTTCACCTTTATTGCCATTTTGA
>OVBJ01003212.1:0-13245 GCA_900406535.1 Noccaea bulbosa
AGCACACTCACAGTTTTGAAATCAACAAGAAACGCATTTAATTTCAACAGTAATTCCAGATTCGAGAAAACTAAGAATATGACACCAATAAACATCATTTTGAATTAATCATTGGACCAAAGTTGATATAATTTATGCTAGAAATCATGAAGTAAAATAGAGTTAATCTGAGCATGGGAAGAAGAATGACTAACCTGCAAATNCTAACCTGCAAATACTGTCGACGGTGGCTTTGAGAAGATTGTCGTGAGAGTTGAAAATAATAAAAAAGAAATCTTTTGGTTATGCAAAAAAAAAGAATTATGATTTTTAATAGATATTAAACAGATAATTAGGTATATTCTAATTTTAAAATGAAACAAAATCTAATCAAATCTTAATATTTTATTTATTATTTAAATTTCGTTTTTATTTAATTAAATTAGTTGAAATTTCAAATTAGGATAATTAAGTCATTTCACATATAAAAAGTGTATTTTTCGAAACCCAAAAAAAAAAAAAGGTAGTTTTCAAATTAAAAACTCAAAAGTGTATTTTTCCAAATTTTCAATTAGCAAATGCGGATGTATCATATCAAAATTTAGTGTGTAAGATTTGTAACTTAGGAGAGTGGAACGTGAATATCCTGATCTATACACGACGCAACAGCCTAATAAGTTGTATCGTCCGCGATATTCTTTGCCAGAGGTACGTACAAATACTGAAATATACCAATTATACTCGAAGGAATCTTATGGAATCTGTGGAGAAATTAATAAATATGACAAGTTTACATATCTAACTCAATAAACGAAAACAAGAGGACAACCAACAAAATATGTTTCCCATTTACTGCTCATCTAACTACGTGTTCCCCACATGACATTATTTGCCCTTTCGTTTATGTGTTGGCACTTCCGTTCGTAGCTTATATAGGACGACTCATGGAGAAAGACCCTAGTACTATTACATAGTCCTATTCAATTTCTCTAAAACCAAACTATCTTTTTTTTCTTCTTCTTGTATTCAAATCTAATTGGAGGATCCAATACCAAAACCCAAACTAACTTTCAAGAGACATAATTTGTTCTCTTTATTTGTGTGTGTGGAAATGTACTCATTCGAAAGATTTATATTGATTAAACATGATGAAATACACTTGCGCAATTCAAACTATACCAATACATCACCATGAAATGAGTTCAGAATTCATATTTACATGTGATGGTTATTTTCTTATGTAGAAAAGTCAGCGAAACTAGTACTATAAAAATCATAGTTTTCTTATTGTTATGTTTCCCGCCATCTTTGCACAGAGACGTATACAAAGAAATGAGAATAGTATGTATAACCAGAGTCGGCTCTGACTATAAAAGAAAGAAATAGGGGCCTATTATGAATACAGCTCAGAATCTTTCACTAGAAGTCCAATTTTTTTGTTTATTAATAAAGACTTTACAGCTCAGAAGCCCATCTTCCCTGGCTTCTATCCAGGACCAAATCTGGTAACAACGAGATATTGGAATAACATTAGTAAACTTTTTTTTTTTGTAAAGTAACATTTGTTCCATGAATGGAATGAGTAGTAGTCTATCAAGGTTGATCTAGTTTACAAAACACACAAAAACACTAAACTGTTATAGTAAAGAGCAAAATTCTCTCTTTGTAGGTATTGAGAGAGCAAAATTCTTATTCGAGTAAGTCATGAACAGATTTGAACACGGACTATGATGCCACATTTTTCCTCACGCACTTCGTCAGCCTTATAAACCCGTAACCAACCTCTAATGGTTATACCCTCTAAAGATAGAATAACAAAGTATTTAAACAAGGAAAATCCACCAATTGCTACACCAAAAACCAAATCAACATCATTTGCAACACACGTAAAGAAGATAAACTCCACAAACTATGATCCGGACTTTGCTTGGAAGAGATTTAGGTCCCGATGTATGAGTTTCACCTCATAATTCCTCTTTTTTTTTTTTTTTCTGAAACGTAAGTACTGTTCATATTAAATACCAACGACCTATCTCACTAACAATAAGCTTTACATGACAATGATATTATTATCATACAGCATGTGCATCATCTTTATTTTATTTAGGTTTTGCAATCTTAAACTAATTAATCATCCCAATACAATCAATGCATTAAATGAGAGCCAAACTATGTAGATAGGATTCACCCAAATATTACTAACGTCTGTCAGACTCATTTTCTAAAGAAAATCTCGAGAGCCTATCTTACAATGGAAAAATACAAAAATCTCAGATGCCCATTTGCTCAATTCTAGTAGGAAGCAAAATTTTAATCTGATTTGTAGTTTAATTTACGTAAGCAAATTTGAGCTTTTTATACATATGCACATAAAAAGAAAGAGACGTACATCGAAGATAGAGAAGTAAAGTGACAAAATTTTCCCGCAGTGAAATAATCTTCATTACCCTATAATCGTTTTCATACATAATTTTCTCCATTTATTTTTTACGACGGCTGAATGATTTTTCTTTACTGTACGGATTATGGAGACGACGAGTCTCGTCCATCTTTTTCCATTTGCTGATTTGGTTCAAAAATGTCGGTTCGATGCTCAGCAGGTGAGGGCTTCGTATTTAACCGGGATTGGATGGTTAAACCCAGCCCGGGTTAGTAGATTCCCAACAGCAGCGAGATCTCTACAGAACACTCCTTGGTACGCATTGGAATTTATTGGTTTCGATTCAGTGTTTCCGGTTATCTTAACTGAACCGTATTTTTCAACCGGTTTGCGTTCTTCAATCTTCTTCTGTATTGGCGCCTGAGCCTGAGCCGCCGCAGTGTTCTTTCTCAGCTTCTCTGCCGCCTCCTCGGCTATGATCGCCGTCACGGCTGAATATCCCTTCTGAATCAGACGGTAAAGCAACAGAGAAGACATCTTCGCTCGATCTCTTACCGAATCGACGTCGGTTTGATCGGTGAACTCGCACCGTTCGATGAAAGACGAGGCTCGATCGGGTTTGTATCTCAGGCACAGCAACAGATGAGCTCGATCGAGCTCCGATCTGGTGCATCCGCGTCTGACTCCGATCAAACCGTAATAGTCGACATTCCCAGTTTCTCCTTTTGCAATTTTCTGCTTCAGTTTCTGCGTTTTGGTTGTCAACACGCACAATTTCCCTGGGATTTCTCTGTATTTCACATTGTGACGCTTCCACACCGGACCTGGAAGTTTCCGATCACGTAAAATGGTGTTGTAGAGAAGCTTCAAGTGTTCGAGATCGTGAAGCGAATCTGGGAAACAGCGGACTGTTTCCAGAAGCGCGGCTCTTGTCTCCAGCGCTTGGATGCACGACGGTTCAAGAGCTAGAGTTTTGTTGCAATCGGCGATCGCCTCTGCGATTCGGCCGGCGGATCTATAAGCGGCGGCTCGATGCATATAGCATTCGGCGAGGAATCCTTGCGGCGCAGGACGACGGCCATCTACGATCTTCGAGAAGTGACGAATTGACTCAGTGAAAAGTCCGGCGTCGAGTGCGGCGATTGCAGCGGCGCGACGACGGAGAAGGAGCTTTATGTGAGCGAGGAGGTGAGTGAAATTCTCACCCTCAGTGAGGTTGCGTGGTGGAGACGCGGAGGAAGATTCGGAGAGGAGAATGAAGCTATCGTCGGACCAACAAACACTCCGACGACGAAACTCGGCGGAGGCGAGACGTTTACCGGTTTGAAGCAGAACCATCGCATCCTCCATTAGTCCTAGATGGCAACACGCTTGCCCCAACACAACGTACCTGAATTTGAAAAATTAGAAAAAACAGTTGCGTTTTAGTGCGGTGCGTTTACTCTTAAGGTAATTAATTAGACAGGTGAAATACCTCCATTGCCCTTCTTTGTCGCATTTCTTACAGATCCCTGCCATTACTTTCTTCTTCAAATCAGAAACAGAGAAGCATTTAAACGACGACGAGGCACGTCCCGGTCCCGGCGAAGACGCGCCGGAGAGAAGCTTGGCTCCATCGCGAGAGGAGGAGGAGCCTTCCGATGAAGGGGATGCTTCTTCGTCGTTAACGGCGAGCTTAAGACTGGGAATATAATCCTGAAGCATATCGGCGACTTCTTTGAAACGACGGAGGAAGAGCAGAGATCTAGCCTTAAGCTCTAACGCCGTCTCGAAACGCGGCGATATGGATAACGCTGCGTCAAGCAAATGAAGAGCTGAAGTGACGTCGTTGAGCTCCTCACTTGCCATTAAAGTCCTTGCATCCTTAATGTACGTATCAACAAGCTGAGAGACCAAGATGAAGAAAAAGGAAGAAATAATTTAAAAATCTTTGAATCGAATATTGATTCGAATTTGAAATTTTATTACCTTTCTTTGAGTGAACCACCAGTGCTTCTTATCACCATTAACATTAGGATAAACCGCCATTGATGTTGTTTGGAATGAATCAATCGATTTAAATCATCAGGAACAATGCGTAGAAGCTTTATAATCTCTCCCCCAAATTCCTTGCTTCTTCTCTTCCAAGATTGAAAAAGAAAGAGAAGTGATCGTAAAGGAACAGAGAAGAGAGAGAAGAGATGGAGAGAGAGAGAGTGTGTGTGTGTGTGTGTGTGAATGTGGAGAGAAACAGAGCCACTATAAGGAAGAGAGAGAGAGAGATGACAGCTTTGGCCTTTGAGAGAAAGCTTTGATCCTTCAAATTCATAGCTGGCAACATATTCTCTTTTACATATTCTCTTCTTTATCTCAATGAAATCTCTATTATTCTACGTATCCATATTTTAGGTTTCACACTGTCATTCCCTAATCTTTTTTTTTTTTTTTTTTAATTTTTTCTTTCCNATTAATAATCTATGTATAGTGTCTTATTAACCATATAATAAAATTCGCACACCTTTGTATATGTCTATAGCCTATTATGCATCAATTTCAAGAACACAGATTTAAGTAAAATGGTTTTTTATACATGCTAAGTTAATAATTCAGAGATTTTCATTATCAATTGTTCGACTCTGTTTTTCCACCTTCGTGTTATTTGAAAAATAAAAAAAACTGAGCATGATAATGCGATATTTGAGTCTCGACCATGTGAATATTTGCGTATAGTGGCACGTTATAGTGCTTAGATAGTGGATACATTATATTTTGCATGTTATATAGTTCATTCAATGATGAATATTGAATTAACAAGTTGGATTTCATAAACATCTGTAAACCATTACTGTAGCGCTACTTATTTCAAGAAGAGTATGATCTAAAATTCAGACTAAACAAAATAAATCCAAAATTAAACTCATCAACTAAAATACGTTCTGTCTAAGATGATTAATGACTCAATGGGTACAGCAATGTTTGGTATTACTGGAATTAAGTACGTTATTAGAAGAGTTAGTGCATGGTAACATCATAAATGAGCAGCTCTAATAATCCTCTCTAACACTAGATGATTTCTTTTAAGGAAAAAAGTGGTTTGGTAATCTTAGCTAGTTATCTTGTAAGCTGTAAGGAGCAAGACAAGAACCAAGCTTTTCGATTTTTACTCAACTATTTCACAAAGTTGATAATATTTGATCTGGTGTTTTCTTTTTTATATCGAGATTATTAAATTGGACACATGTATGTCTGTTGATTTTGAACCTTAAAATGGAATTACGTACTGTGCGAGCAAATATGATACGGACCTCCTTAATTTGTTTTTGTGGCTAGCCAATTTTGACAACGATGCCTAAACTTGTCAAATCAAATAATTAAATGCATTGCCACGTAAGTAATAGTCCACTTAAGTTTGTGACACGTATCAATATCAGTCATAGGTGAACCAATGAACGAAAGGACTGGTGCATGTACAGATCAGCGTTGTGCATTGCCACACATCATTATTATTGCCTATTTGGCATACCAGACTCTCCTAAATTTGTAATTTACGTGTATCATCGATGCAAATATGTTGTATACATTTGTGTATTTTTTTAAAACGTCTAAATACGCCTTAATGCCGATAACTTGATTTCTCAATTAATATATAAAAGATTTGTGAAGAATGAATAATCATGACATAGTACTATTGTGTATGGATCCAAACATACTATTGGTCGCTTAAATTTTAGAGTGAATTTGGTAATCAACAAGATTTGGGCTCATATTTAGTTTTTTGACAAGAGCATATATTGTTTTAAGAAACTAACAAAAGGGTACCCAAAAAGTGAAACTTTTGATACACATGACCTTAGGGTGCGAGTGGGGAAAATTGTGAAGGAAGAGAGAGAGTGGCATTTATTGAGATTTTTAATGTTGATTTTCAGTTTCCCATATTTTACATAACTCTCTCTTTCTCTTTGCTTTCATTTTTTTTCTCTCCATAATCAACATAAGATCGAAACTCAAATTTACGGATATCCCAGGACACCTAAAACTCTGAATTTTCCATAACTAGTTATTATGTATGATAATAGATGATTTTTTGTAATAACTAGTTATGGAAAATCATACATGGACACCTAAAACTCTGAATTTTCCATAACTAGTTATTATATAGATGACATCTATGTCAATTTCATTACGAATAATATAGCACGATATATATTATAATTCACACGATATATATTATAATTCATCGAAAACATAGTTTTTAAACAGTTATTTATATGTTTAGCACACCAAAAAATACAAGTAACGAGTAAATATTTATTTATAAGACACTATACAAACAAATACTTGTTATATTTATTTATAACCGACTATAAAACAATAAACAGCATACATAAAATAAATATTTTAGTATGTTATAAAAACACATAACTTATTGTTCTAATAATTATCACATGTATGATTTTCCATAACTAGTTATTATGTATTGTTGCATTTTCATTTGGTAGATTCACATGTGTAGCTCTGCAAAATTTGGAATAGATATCCATTATGTGCTTTAAAAATATAGATACAGTGCTTTAAAAGTAATTATACCACTTTCTGTTACTTTTCAGTTTCTTAATCCCACAACCAATAAACCAAAAAATAATCTAGGTCCATCAGTACTGAGATTTTCATGAGCTGAACAATATACAGTGTCAAATAAACAACATGCACGGAGATAAATCATCAACCAATCCATCCAAAATTACAGTTTCTCGAGAAACTCATGTCCACAACAATTCAGAACTAACACTGATCTTAAAATTCCAAGACTTACAAATTTTCCGAGTTACAAAAAATCTTTAAAGAAAAATAAACCAAAAAAAATTAAAAATGAGTGACTGAGTAACCAACCAGATCCGAAAACTATAAGAGTTCAATGAAAAAGAAAAAAGAAACAATTGAAAAAATAAGAGAGAAGAAAGCTCGTGATGTAAGAATGAAGAAAAAAAATGGGAGAAGAAAGAAGAAGACATCTCCATGGAAGAAGAAAGAAGAACGATAAAGTTTTGAGAGGTAAAAAAAAGTAGAGAGGAAGAGATAAGGAAGAGAGAAAAGCGAGTGAGGCTATATTTTAATGAATCTACGAAGCGGAAGTGTAGGAGCGTGGGGTTAGTATTGGAATGTATCATGGCATAATACATTGTATTATACGACAACGATACGGTCTTGTCGATTTCCTAATTACATAGTTAAAACTTGTCATTGAGTGCAAATACTCTAAATTTTATACTTTTATGAATAAAATCAAACTGCAATCACAATATTGAGAGAAATAGGTGAAATCTGATTGGAGCTGTGGCCTGTGCAATAATTGCGGAAGATTCCATTAGAGGCTGACTTAATTTTAAGTGGTGCGAATTATGTCTGCAAGGAAAAGAAACTTGGGGTCCATAGCCACGTTATAATCGTTACAACTATACATTCTACTTAGTTATTAAAAGTATTTTGCGGTAAAAACAAAAAAATTAAAAGTATTTTGAATATGGTGTATATTTTGATCGCATAATCGAAAAAATGCTAATTTTTAGAATCTAATGTTTTATAATGCTAGTAACAATAGTTTTTCCTTACTTAAGTATTGGTCCATTTTCCATCATACTGTCATAGAAATATATAAAAAAGCTATCACTACTAAATGGTTATATATAATAAAAATAAAAATACCCGGTCATATACATGCTTGATGGACTTGAAGGCAAAAACAAAAAAGACAGGCTCATCATAAAGAAATTAATGCAGAAGTGGAAAAAACACATGTTGTGCCTCGACTTCCTTTGGATTGATTCAAATAAATTTGTTTTTTTTTTTTCTTTTCAAATAAATTTGTTGCTAATAAAAATCAAATAAATATATAACACGATTATAGACAAATGTAATCTTGTTCCATTTCTTCTCATAGGATTCTTTTATTCTGTCAAGGGACAGTTAACCCTTATAATTGGGAACTCTATTTTCCTGGATAAAAAAATAACTATAATCCAACAACAAGAGAAGAAAATGATTAATTGATTATTTTACAGGTACTGGTACGACTTCCCCCCGCATTTATTTGCACCTATAGCTAATTAATAATATACTATTTCTATTATAACGAGAACTACATTATTTGATGATGAGGCATTTTGGTTTAAAGACTCGGATAAGAGGTGAAATAGCATGGATCCTGAGAGATGAAAGAGGGAATATGAAATGGTTTGGGTCAAAAGTATATCCTCATCTCCAAGCAATAATGGATGCCAAAGCTCAGCTTTGCTTTAGACTATGTCTGTGTGGTAATTTAAGATTTAGACATGTTATTTTGAGAGTGACTAAAAAAACTTGATCAAAACTATGAAGGATCCGACAACGTCTAGGGTGAGAAACTATACAAGTATAGTAAGATTTTGGAGCCGAGGAGTTGCAACTTGAGATCAGCTTTCAAATTTTATGGAAGACAAGGGAATATATGTGCTGATCTTATTTTCTTTTAGTTCATTTATCCTTGGAGTGATACAATGAAGAATAAGTATGAAATATTTATTTCCCTCCAAATGCTTTGTTTGCCCACAAAATGCGAATGCTTGGATGACTGTTAGATGGAAACAAGTCGAATCAACCAAATGTTAAGGTGACATTTTTGAGGTTTCCATGTAATGTGTGAATACTAAACATATAAATCGTGAGCTAAGTATATACAATTAAATTGAGGCACAAAAGTATAGACAAATACGGTAGATACGTATATATGTGAAACAAAGAACCATATCCATATAGGTCTCTATATATATACTGTACCAGACACTGTCATGGATGGAGACGTTAGGTTTAAAGCTAGTGGTCACAGATTTTGCCAGGACGGTTCGAGTAAATTTAAAGCACTGAGAATCTATCTGTTATTATAGTGACATCAGTAAGGTATTTTAATAGTATAGATATTCTAGGAGTGGTTATTTAATTTTATCATTGTAGTTGTAATTTGTAAAGTCTTTAAAATAGTACAAAATATTTAAAGTTGAGGTTTGATTAAAGACGTAATTAACGGTCCCCATTCTCTAAACATGTGTGTATCCCAGGAGGCACACAATGACGTATAGACGCGTATATGCATTGCCATAACAAAATCTTATTAAAATTATTAAAAAAATCCACATAGCAATCAAATATTCTCATATATAGTATAAAACCCAATAACATATATATGACAGTATATAACTATATATGTTGAAATTAAATTACGATATATAACTACGGATAAACTGATATCTGTTGATCCGTAGTCGTAACCCGAAAAATATTAAAAACCTAATCACTAATGAAATAAAAGGCCACCAAATAACTTAGTTTGATTTCATTTTGTCATGGCCATCGATTCTGATCAAAATCACGCCAAACAAGTGAAACTGCTTATCTATAATTTGAGCAACTTTAAGTACTTGCTTCAACTAAATTTCATAGTTTTTAGGAATTAATTTTCGGTTATAAGAAAAAATAATATTATACATAGTGATACCATCATTCGTTGCATGGTTCCAAAGAAATCAGTCATTTACAGTAAAATATCTCAAGTGGACGTACAAAATATTCAATATATTTATTTGGGTTGAAATATTTGTATGTTCTCTCTGTTCCTTATATATTAAACGGAAACGGTATATATATAAATATATTTTGAATCTTAATCTGGGTGCTGATCGATTACAAAATACTCGGCAAGTGGAACCATATCCCAAGACATGGGTTTTAGATAGAACAAAATAAGTGTTAAATGGAATACTATCTGATTTTTTTTAATATTATAATTACAAAGTACAATTACAAACGTCATTATCTTTTAACCTTTTTGTTATTTGTTAAAAAACAAAGGCTAGGTACGTTGGGCACCAAACCAAGAATCTAGTTACGCTCGTATTCACATAATTTAGACCTCTTTGGATTTCGAACTGTTTTGTTTTTAGTTTTTTTTTTTCTTCTATCTGCTGGAACTGAAACTAATCAAAAAAGTCAGAGAGAACTCTGTGGAAAGGCACGTGTTCTCGGATTAGATTTCACGTGGGAATGAGTTATCCATGTGCAATTCCACTAAAAGCCCTAATTTTTCAAAAAAATTAATCATATTAAATTTCCAGTTCTTCTTTTAACTCTGTTATTAAAGCTGTTTGATCTATATGTTAAGCAATATATGCCTTGTTTTATTCGTTTATTTTTGAAATAGATAGTTGCTTATGAAAACGAGGTTGTTAGATTTGATTTACAATAATCATAAAAAACACATTCTGAGATTGACGTTGAATGATTCTATTAAAATATAAAATGAAGACCAATTTTTTTTTTTTTAAACTTATGAAGACCAAACTTCTGTCACAGGAAAGACTACATAATTCTTAAAACTAGTATCTGTTTTGAATTTGATGTCACTAAAATATCTAGCCACGCAGTATATCTTTTTCTGTGTGTGCAAATTAAAGTCACGTTGTATATCATAGACAAATATTTTCAAGTAGATAAATGTAAAAGAAAGTATCGGAAAAAGGAGGGTGAGGCACCAGCTTGGCAATGCTTTGCTGAAAAGTTGTGAATAATGCAACAAAAACTTAACGAAAACAAATAAAGAACTATTAGAGAAATTCGATCGGAATATCGAAAATTATTTAATTTTAGTTATGGAGACAAGAATCGATCCAAAGGTGTAGTCTGGACTTGAAAGTAAAGGGAATAGCAATAATTGGGAAAACATGTGAATAAAAGTCTGAATTCACAGACTTTGATAAATAGTTGTTTCATGGGCTTTTTCTCTCTCAGTCACAGGACAGAATCTTATCTTAATAGTAGCAGCCGCTAATATGCACTGTGTTTGGCGGTTACGATTTAGCGTTTCAGAATTCGACTTGGGAGTGTGTTTTATTGAGTGGGACACTTATAAAGGCAGAAGGATACAACAATAGAGACACTCACATGTATATACCACATAAGTGGATGGTTCTCAATGTGTTCTTTGTAGGACATTTGTGAGTATGTCAAAACTCATTTCACAAGGTACACTCATACATTAGCCCCACTTTGGAGTGTCTACAAAAAGATTGGGGCTATAAAAATATTCTTGGCTCGCATATGGTCCAAAACCGGACAATCGCCCTAATGAAATTCGGAAGTAATAAAAGTTAAAATATCCAGGTTGTGCGGAAAAGTTTGAAAATCGGACTACCTAAAATCCTAAATCTTGAGTTTACATCACTTGTTTTGATATCCACACACATAACAGTGATCTTAAACGATTTTTTAATATATTTATTTATAACATTTTTCATTTTGGGATTTATGACAGTGATTTTAAAGATTGCGCCTATACGACTTGTTCCGCGGATCAGACCTTCCCACCATATAGCTAATCATGTTATATAGACAACCATTTGTTATTTAAACTAATTAATTAATCACATAATTATTTGTTCCACTAAGTTATTTTAAGCTTTTCAAGTAAACAGTAAGATCCATGCAGTACACTGTACACTCATATGATATATATATATATTTTTAAAATTAATTTGTTTAAAAGCTCATATGAAGTTTATTGGCTAATATCATTTGGGTTTTTTTTCTTGGATTTAAAGCTCATATAAGCCAAAGTGGTTTAAATCCTTGGATTTATTTTGATCCACGGTTTTTCTTACGTGATTTTAGTTTTAAAAAAATAATTGCATGTGTATAAGCCAAAATGGTTTTAGATTTTGGGTTTTATGTATACTCGTTTTCATTAATTACGATTTAATGAAATAGATTTAGGCTATAACTTAAATCCTAAAGCCTGAGATTGTTTCCTAAAACAGGATGATTGTTTTTGTATTTGTTACCATAGTTTGTCTGTATTAACTTTCCTTTTCCTCCTTTATGAAACATTATATGCATTAATATTTGTAATATTTTAAGTTCAAGATTTTCTTTGGTGTGGAAGATCTATATATATCCTATAACGATAGTATTTTACATTTTTTTGTCGTCATATATAGTATGTTACGTATGCATGAATACTTCTTGAAAATACCACAGATAAACCTGTAAAAGATTATACAGGAGCCATACATAAACAATTTATTAAATCTAGTTAATTTTTTCTAGATCAAATAAATATATAGAAATGGATCTTGAGAATCGAAGCTATGAGATAAAGAGATACACTTATTAACTACTTTGATTTTTCTTATTATTGTTTTGTGTGGATCTACAAGACTACAGAAGTGATGGTGAAAGTTACAACGTTTGTGACTTCTCGTCCAGTTGTTGTCTTCTTAGTCCTGGTAATTTTTCTTCTAAATGATTTTTTTTTTTTTTTTTTGGCAGCCTTCTAAATAATTGTTTATCATCGTTGTATGCCAATTTTTGTGTGTGTTTAAGAATAAAAAGAAACAAAATACATTAATTAAAGTTTTGTGTGCAATTAGATGATAACATAGCTTATTTCATTTTACTTTTTCACGGTAGGGTTTTAGGGTTTAGTTTCTCATGGATTATTTTTGGTATTTGCATGATAGATCATTGACCAAGAGCTGTGAGCTTACTTTTTTTTTTGAGCAAAGAAAATTGGGGATTTCCGAATTATTTCGGGATTTACTGTGAGCTTACTTCCAATCAGTTACGTTTGAGTCTTTTTGTTTCTGTTTTGTTTGAACTCGAGTGAGTTTATGGATTTTTTGGAACCATTGACGACCATTGCGGTCATTTACTTATATCTTAATCGTAGTTTCGTATGAGGTTTAATCTTTTAATTATTTGTGGGTAATTTCAAAGCGAGTCGACTGATTTTCAGACAAAATAACGTGTTTACGCTCGATTATTTGATAACCGTATATATTGATGTATATATATAGTGAGTTGAATTTTAGGCTTTTCTAGTG
>OVBJ01003213.1:0-13233 GCA_900406535.1 Noccaea bulbosa
CCACGAATGGTGTCGCTCGACACTTCCCCGACACTTCGAAACCAAAAGCTACAAATCAACACCAAATTCTCAGATAAACACGATCTAGGGGTTTTAAACGCTCCAAAGTGAATCAAATTCAACAATACACGAAGAACAGCTCAAGAACACATCTATAATCACCAAAATCACGAAATCTCTTGTGAAGAACGGACCTACAGTCACGCACTCACCTTGAAAAGGATTGAAAGAGGGAAANGAAACTTGTCTCCTCAAAAACTGTGCCAAAGAGATGCGGCTACAGTGTTTTCCTGAAGAAAATAGGGTTTCCTTCCCCTAAACAGACAAAATCAGCCCATTTAATTCGAACCGGTTGATTTTCCTGAAGCTGGTGTCGATCGACACCACTCCTTGGTGTTGGTCGACACCCTCGACCCGAACCAACTCCAATTTCCAATTCGATCGACTTAAACCGGAATCGAACCCAAAAACCGGTGTCGATCGACACTAGTGATTTAAGAGCTTTTTACACGTTTTCTTCAAAGTGTTTGAACCTCGGACCGACTGTACAACAATCAAACAAGAACATGTACAATCAATCCTAAATTCACACCTCAAGGATCACGTGCAATCCACTCCTGAATCCCTAATGCCGTCCGATACCACTTCTAAAACTACTTTCTGGTTCACGGATGTTACAAGAGCGGTCAATGAACTTGAGTTGTGCAGGACATTTCCTTGGGGGAGATTGTCATTTGATCATATTCTTGAACAGATCGCTCACACAATGAATCATTTTGGAGGGTTTGTTAAGGAGAATGTGAAGAATCCAGTATTATGGCCGATAAGTGGTTTCTGTATTCCTTTAGAGGTAAATTTCATTTGAAGTTTTATTCATTTTTTGTACTTATTATAACCGAAATGAGGCTAACTCTAATAATATGTTTCTTGTGTAGCTCTTAGCTTTTGAGGCAATTGCACCATTGCAGATGTAGTTCCGACTACCTGTTCCCGGTGCAGACGAAGATTGTTCTAGGATGTGCATATCAAAGTTCACATCAAGCGAGATGAAAGGATATCCGTTTGAACAAATAAATGTCGAACTTGTTGCAACTAAGGTTAGTGCAACTATGTAAAACTGATAAAACTGGATAACTAGTAAAGCTGGATAACTAGTAAAACTGGATAACTAGTAAAACTGGTTCAGACATTTAAATTTTGTCCTTGTTTCTGTTCGCAGGACATTGATAGTTTGCTGATTCCATCCACTGCTGAGGAAGCTCTCCTGCGTGAAATCATTGGAAAAAAAAAAGACGATAAGCATTGCGTCATTGTCCAAAGTTGGATGGATCATATTGGTTAAGGATTTACCGTATTCTTTGAAAATATGTTCAAAGAAGATGTAGATTCCAAGTCTGGAGAAGGACATGCGAATACAGCGGCGAACGATGATGTTAACCGTTTGAAGGAAGAGATGGATGAGCGCATGACGAAATTTGAGGGCATGGTTGGAGGGTTGGTGGAGAAGGTTGATGAGTTGGGGAAAAAAGTCGCCCCATTGGAAGCATATGTGAATGAGCAATTAAGTTTTATGAGAACATATGAAGAGAACGTCTTTCGTGATGGCGTCAATGGTAATAGAGAGAAAGAAGGCGAGCCCAATGTAACCGAAAAGGTAATATTTGCAATTTCTTACTTAATATTTGTAATATTTGCAACTTCTTTGTTTTGCAATTTCTTTCTTAATAATTTCAATTTCTTGATTATAGCATAATGTGTCGAAAGAAGGAGAACAAGGTGGTGGGAGTGTTCAAATACAGGAAGAACCCGTGAAAGAGAAGGTAAACTAGCTTACATTAGAAGATGAGAAAATCATATTTTTGGAATGATAACAAATATTTGCAATTTCTTTGATTATAGGATAATGTTGAAGGTGGACAAGGTGGTGAGAGTGTGCAAATAGAGGAAGAAACCATGAAAACGAAGGTAAACTAGCTTACATTAGAAGATGAGAAAATCATATTCTAGGGCCTTAACTCATATTTGCATTCGTTTGTAGGAGACCGTGGAAGAACCCACCAAGGTTGAAGGTAGTGTGGAGAAAGAAGGAGGACAAAGTGGTGAGAATGTTCAAGTACAGGAAGAACCCGTGAAAAAGAAGGTAAACTTTGCACCAAAAGATGAGAAAATCACATATTCGGGCCAATGTAACACTTGCATTCGTTTGTAGGAAGCATCAACAGTCCTCCAATCCGAGGGACTTCCAGACCCGCCACAGGTCATGGGACAGGAAAACCCGCCATTTCTCAGTGGTGACAGTGTTGTCGCTTCCCCTGAACGACCAAGGTATCATCGCACTAAGCAAAAATCCGTAAAGAGGGCCCATCTAAAACGGGATCGAGGTGGAATAAACGAGAAGCTAAATGCGGCTAAAAAGCAGAAGCAAGAGAAGGCAGAGAAGGCAGAGAAGGCAGAGAAGCTCTTAGAGGAGGCTAAGCATCCGAGGATGTCCACAAGGGTAGCTGAGAAGGAAGAGAAGAAGGCAGCAGAAAAGGAAAGGAAGCATGCAGCAGAAAAGGCTGAGAAGGAAGAGAAGAAGGTAGCAGAAAAGGCTAAGGAGAAAAAGAAGAAGAAGGCATAAAAGGGGGAGAGGTTTCGAGAGAGAATGAGAAGAACTAAGTTTGTTTTGTTTTCATTTTCATTTGGTACTACTAGTAAAACTAGGAAAAATAGGAAAACTAAATTCGTTTTCATTTGTACAACTAGTAAAACTAGGAAAAACTAAGTTCGTTTTCATTTGGTACTACTAGTAAAACTAGAAAAAATTAAGTTCATTTTCATTTGTACAACTGGTAAAACTATGAAAAATTAAGTTCGTTTTCATTCTGTTTTCACAAAAGAGAAAAACGAAACACACGAATATAATATATGATAATGTCAAGTCAAGCAAAACACATTAAGAACTAGGATATTGTTCTACTACAACTACAAAATGAAACACAGCAATAGGATATTGTTCACTTTTAATTACAGAGCATTAAGCTCACCACTCAGAGCTCGAAGAAAGTCT
Source organism: Noccaea bulbosa (assembly GCA_900406535.1). Taxonomy (NCBI): domain Eukaryota; kingdom Viridiplantae; phylum Streptophyta; class Magnoliopsida; order Brassicales; family Brassicaceae; genus Noccaea; species Noccaea bulbosa. The sequence goes on from OVBJ01003213.1 coordinate 3,050, forward strand.
TCACAAGTTCTGAGACGGTCTCCTTCAGCTTTGCCATCTTTTCATACTGGTTGTTCAGCTTTTCCCTCATTTGCCTCACTTGAAATTCAAGACTTGACATGTTTCGAAGTTGTTTAGCCTGGTCATCCACCTCCTTCCTTAATCTTTCAAATTCTTCGTCGACGGCATAAAACCAAGGAATGCGCCAGTGGAAACCATCATTCTGCACACATGAACAAATATTGAATAATTTAATTACACAAATGAGATTGAGTGTTGAGAATGAGAACTCACCTTATACTTCTCGCAGGTAAAATATCTGTTCCCCACGTCTCCTTCGATTTCCTAAATCTCATGGAAGATTTGTTCCGCACATAGACATCTCTGCGAAAAGCCATATTGACAATCTGCGACAAGAGTTCTCTAGGTCTCCTCCTTCATGCCTTCCTTCATGGAGTATTAATCTGGGTGCGATTTTTCTAAATATTTGCAGGCCATCTCTCGGATCTCTACAGCAAACTCTCTTTTAGATCTAGGGAACGGAATTACCTTGAATTCGTGGAGAAAGACCGGAGTGGGATCGAGAATCGTTGGATCTTCGATCTAGGGTTTTGGATAGAGAATTGTTTCCAAGAAGAGAGAGAGATCTTCGAGAGGATAGAGGAGATAGACAAAGAGAGTTTCGAAATGAAAGGAAGAGAAATGAAAAAAAAAGAGATTCTATATCTTTATTTATTTAATTAAGAGTAGAGATTCTTTTTATTTTTAAAAGAAAAAAAATGTGGTCACGGCGGTGACCTTTCCATTCTGAAAGAGTCGTCTTTCCATAAACAAATGTACATAGTTATACCAAGTTATTAGTTGTTCAAAAATTGTATACTTTGTATATTTTCGACTTCTAATTAGTATTATCTAATCTTAATACCATATTTTCTAGTTTTACAGTTGATTTTAATTGATTAACATATGACTTTGGTTATTTTACCTATAAAAATATTACAAAATTTGATTTATGCAAATCTTTCATCCTAAATTACTTATTCCTAGCAAAGTGACCTTAGAAGTATATGGCTCATATTGTGTGGAATATTGATAAGCAAGTTATTATCCTACATTTTTTGCTAAAAAACAATTTCATACATTTCTTAGTACAGTACAGTGTACAAGCAATGATGTTTGTGTACAAGCATGATGTTTGATAACTGTACTAGTATAACTAGTACAACTAGCACTAATTTGATAACTGAACTAGTACAACTAGTATAACTAGTACAACTAGAATAACTAGTACTAGTATAACCAGTTTCACATAGTTGTCAAAACCTGAAAATGCAGAGAATTCACAAAACTCACATAGTTTTACACAACGAAATCCAGTTTTACATAGTTTTACACAAAGACAACATCAACCAACATATCCATTTTGTCCAAACAGCAACCAAAAGAGTCCTTGTCTTTTTCGCCTTTTATTTTTCGTCTTTGGCCGTCATTCTCCAGGACCAAGAAATTTTAAACTTTTTTTCTTCCTTTTTCACTTCCTTATTTTTAGGAATGATCTGCAGTTGCTTCACATTCTCTGGGACCTTCCACTGACACTCATCTGGCACTAAATAAATGGTCCTGTAATACGCCATTTGCCAAATCTCAACCCAGTAATACCTCGAGCACAACTCATGTAGTTAGATGTTATGATCTCTGTCTTCATTATGCGTGTTGAATTCTATGAAAGCAGCAAGCGCGTGCAGACACGGATATTTTTCAATATCAAATACCCTGCAACTACAGCTTTTTGATCGTAAATTCACCGTATAATGCTTCGCTTCACCCGCATCTGTCTTTGCTATGACGTCATATATACGCTCAAACCAGTTCAGCTCCTTCACTTTTAATTTTTCAGCATCTTTCCATATGTCGTGCAGAAAGTTATCCACAAACGGCACTAATTTATGTTCAACTGGTACACCAGCAGCTTCGTTCCTATGATCATTAAACCACTCAGAAATTTTGCTAATGATTGCGTCAATCATGGGGATTAAGTAGTATTGCTTGTATGATCCGAGATATCACACAAATTAATTATAGTAATTTAGGTTTAGGGTTCGAGAGAATAATCTTTCTTATTGATCAAGTCCAAGCTCAAGAAGGAGTACAATTAGGTTTTGCAGAAGTGGATTTTAGGTAAAGAACAACAAGGAGATAACTAAGAAGGAATGAATTCAAGCTCTCTACGGTAGTTCCTCGGTTCCCGAATTTCCTTGAGAGTTGTGAGGAGCCCTCCGTATATAGATGAAGGTAAGTCGGCTATGCCTTGATTCCCACTCCGCATGGATTTAGAAAATCTTCCTCTTTGTTGTTACCCTTTCCTTTTTCTTCGGTATTCTTCCTTATCTTCTTTGAGCTTTTCCTTTTCTCTAGATGGCGAAGCAGCGGGCCTTTACTATGACGGGCTGTTCTTTCACGTGGGAAAGGCCATAATAGGAATGTGCTCATTCTAGCCCATACAATAAGTCCCCCCCCCCACCCAGTTTCGTCGGGTTAAAAGAATTTACCTCGGCAAACTTTATGACGAGAAGCCTGGTCCTCAGGAACCTGATGCTCTGCCTTGACCAAAGAACAAGTGTTCCACATAGCAACGCAATCTGCCACATCTCTCTTCATTCCGACCCAATGATAGTACCGTTTGAGGTCACGATACATCTTGGTCGCATCTGGATGAATCGAAAACTTGCTCGAATGAGCCTCTCTCAAGACCTCCTGTCTTAACTCTTCATCCTTGGGCACACAAACCCGCCCACGAACCAAGATAGTCCCATTCGATGAGACTTGATACTCAGAACCAGCCGCCCGCGATGCATCAATCAAACTTGATCATCCTGCTGAGCAACTCTGATCCTACTGAGTAAATCTGCCTGATCAGTTGCCTCCAAACCCAAAGGCTCCTCTGAAATAGCACACAGACGCAATGTACTACTCTCGCCAACCAAAGCCTTTACATCCTGTTCCCTAGCTAAATCAACCCTCCGTCGACTCAAAACATATGCCACCAAGTTGGCCTTGCCTGGATGATAAACAATATCCAACTCATAATCTGCCAGAAACTCCACCGAACGCGTCTGCTTCGCATTCAGCATATGCTAAGTAAAGATATGCTGCAGACGCTTATGTTATGTGAAGATCTACACTTAACCACCTAACAGATAAGACCTCCTAATATTGAGTGCAAAAACTACTGCTCCCAACTCAAGATCATGTGTAGGGCGGTTGCGCTCATTGCCCTGCAACTGCCTCGAAGCATAAGCAATCACCCTGCCCTCCTGCATCAAAATACAACCAAGACCAATGCCTGAAGCATCTGTATACACCACATAAGGCTTCCCCGGATCGGGTAATGCCAACACAGGTGTACTAATCAACATCTCCTTGAGCTTCCCAAAGCTCTCTTCGCCTGCGACCAAAAAAATGGCACATCCTTGCCAGTCAATCTCGTCATCGGCTGAGACATACTCGCAAAGCCCTTGACGAACCTCCTGTAGTAGCCTGCTAAACCAGAAAACTCCTGATCTATGTAGTACTACTCGGTCTAGGCCAATCCCTGATAGCCTCAATCTTAGCCGGATCCACAGAAACTCCCTCTGCAGAAACAATGTGGCCAAGAAAATCCATCTCTCTCTGCCAAAAACTGCACTTGCTCAACTTAGCAGACAGCTGCTACTCTCGAAGCTTCTCCAAAACTAGTCTCAAATGCGTCGCATGCTCCTCTGGACTCTTCGAATACACCATAATATCATCAATGAAAATGATAAAAAAACACGTCCAAAAACTCCCTGAACACGTCGTTCATCAATCTCATGAAAGCTGTCGGCGCATTAGTCAAACCGAAAGGCATGACCGCAAACTCGAAATGCCCATATCTCATCCTGAACGCCGTCTTGCGAACATCTGCCTCATCTATCGGGATCTGATGTTAACCCGATGCCAAGTCAATCTTAGAGAACCAGGTAGCACACCTCTACTGATCCAACAACTCATCAATCCTCGGAAGTGGATACATGTTCTTCATTGTGACTCGGTTGAGTCCTCAGTAATCAATGCACATCCGAAAACTACCATCCTTCTTCTTCACAAACAACACCGGTAAACCCCAAGGTGAAACACTCGGCCGAATGAACCCTTTGTTCAAAAGGTCCCCTAGCTACTTCTTCTGCTCTGCCAACTCTGATGGCGTCATCATGTAAGGTGTCTTCGATATCGGAGCTGTCCCGGACTCCAACTCAATGAAAGGATCTGACCGAGAAGGTGGCAATCCCTTCAGCGACTGAAACACATCCTCAAAATCCTGGACCACCTCAATATCTGCCAAGATCACCTCGCCAAATAGGCCTCGCAACCTCGCTCTAACAACTGCTCTGCCTGAATAGCCGATATCACCAGACTCCCTGATAAACCAACCTTCCTGCATCCTGCTCAAACACCACTCTACCTTTGTAGCAATCCAGATGAACCCGGTAAAGAGATAACCAGTCCATCCTCAAAATCATGTCATACAGCTCCATCGGACTGATGACCAACAATCTGCACATCCACTTCTCTAGCTCTGCCCGAAGTAGCCAGAAAACCACCACCAGCCACCTTGACAAAACCCAAACTCTCGCCATCGCTACTCCGAATACCGCTACTCTTGGCCCGCTCCGGAGTAATGAAGCAGTTAGTTGCTCCCGAGTAAAACAAAACGTGAGACTCAAAACTGCTAACTAACAAGGTCCCTACACAATTTCACAAGTGTTGAGAACTACTAAATTCAATCACAGTATAATAAAAGAAACGGACAACACCAAAATTCTACCACTAAGAATTTACAAGTCTGAGTCCAGCATTTTACCTGTGATCTGGCCTGGCTGACTGATCTGGCCCACCTCTGCCGAAGTGTAAACACACGGCGCTCCTCCCGACTGCAACGCTGCAATCTGAGCTGGTGACTAGATCGCCAATGGCTGAACAGCCGCCACTGACCTCTGCTGCAACTTGGTACACTTCGGCCTGATATGCCCCGACTCTGTACAGTAGAAACACACTGCAGACTCCCTCGATGTCACCCTCTTGGGGCAAGCAGCAACCATGTGTTCCAAACTCCCACACCCAAAGCAACCACTTGTGCTATGGCTACTAGGAGATATCTCCTCTGCTCTCCTCTTGTGGCCCTGCGCAGGCTTGTCGCCCCTGCCAGAACCAGACCCAAAACTCATGGGCTGCTGCTGCTGGCCCCTAGGCTAGGTAGCAGAAACAACTGCAGCTGGAACAACTGCTGCGCTCACCGGCTCAGGCAAATCCTCCTCAATGGAAGCTGCCAGCGCCACTAACTCAGCCCTCGTGTGGTACATACCACCTCTGCACTGCGTCCTGATACTCCTCGGAAGTCCCTGAAGAAATCTCGACAACAAGGCCCACTCGCCGACCAACTCACTGCCGGTGTGAACCACCGGCCTACTGAACTCAGCATCGTACTCCCGTACTGACCTCTCACCCTGAGTCAAGTCCAGAAACCTCAACTGTAGTCTGTCATGAGCCTCCTGCGGGAAACCGCTCTTCGAGTCCTAACAGACCTCCACCACAAATGTGCATCACCACCAAGATAATGCACCCCTATCTGAACCTGATACTGATCCGGACAATGGACCGAATCGAAGTTCCTCTCCAGCCTCTGATGCCACTTGTCAGCCTGCTAAAGTACAACACTGCACTCAAACGTCGGCGTACCTATCCTCTGCATCTCTCTCATCATCTCACGATAAGAAGGATGCTCAACAACCGCAGCACCATGCTGCCCATTAAAACCTGCAGCCCCCTGCTGCTCAACAAGACCGGCACCCTCCTGTGCCCCGGCCGCTGGATGTGCAACCGGGCCTGCTGTGGAACCGCCTGCGGAAGACGTGCCAATAGCTGCGTTAGTAGCCCCACTATCAAGTCACCCAGAGCTAGAGCCGCGCCACCACCGGGAACTGCTCCACCTCCTGCGTCACCACCAACGCCTGAACCGGCACCACCTGCCGCTGACAGTGTCACTGACACCGTCGCCACACTTGACACCTCGTTCTCCACCTGAGCCTCTGGTATACCACGAACAGCACCCCGACCTCCACGACCTCTGCCTCTGCCACGGCCTCTACCACGACCACAAACATGACCTCTAGCACCTGCATCCATCTCTCTGCACTACCGCCAAGTACAGAAGATGAGCAAGTAGAACAAAACACGACAAATCACAAACAAAACACCACCGAGCAGGGCGTCGATCGACACCACCAAGGGTGTCGCTCGACACCGCCCCGACGCCACAAAACCAACAGCAACAAAACAGTGCAAAACCGGCGAAAATAACAAGTAATCAATAGGATTCAACCCCATAAGGATCCAAAACGACAAATAACTCAAGAACAGCTCAAGAACACATCAAAAACTCAATATCACAACAACCTCTAGTGATTAACAGACCTACAGGACTCACCTTGAAAGGGATTGAAAGAAGGAAAGGAGATGAAAGCAAGGAAAAACAGCAACAGATCTAGCCTCCAAACTCTGAAAATCACCCCAAATCGCCTCTGCCTCTCTCTGAAACTTGAAAAATCTAAAAGTGACTTACTCCACGTGGCTACAGTGTTTTTGTCGCGTGAAAAGGGTTTCCATTGCCTAAACCGGACAAAAGCCACCGACTTGAATCAAACCGGTCAAATTTCCAATAACCGGTGTCGATCGACACCACTCGACCAAACCGACAATTCACGCGTCAAGCGACTAAACCGGAAATCAATTCCAATAACCGGTGTCCATCAACACTACCTTTGGTGTTGATCGACACTAGTTGTTCAGAAGTGATTTTACACAATTTTTTCGCGATGCTTGAACCTTAGAATGATTGTACAACAATCAAACAAGAACATGTACAACCAATCCATAATTCACATCTCTAAGAGCATGTGCTAACTACTCCCGAACCCCTAGCATCGTCCAACACCACTCCCAAAACCACACTTCAGGTTCACGGATGTTACACTTGTGGTTTAGACACCAACGTCTTGAGGGATAACTTACCTTCCACATAATTTTCAAGTTTACAACCATGCTTAAAAGTATCCATCTCCATCGCCATTTTGATCTGTATGTATGATCCTTGTTCTTCCCCTGTTTTGATACCATCTTATCCATGTATTGAGTAAAAACACAATTACTCACCTCAAACTCGAAACTCATAACCATATTTAAAAAGAAAAAGAAATTAGAGTCTAACCTGAATTGATCAATTCAACCAGAAATACTGATATCAACAAAAATACGGAAAGACATTGGAATCACTCTTTTTCTTCGTTTGGATACCTTGTCATCCATCGTTCAAAACATAAAATCATGGAAACATGTTTTCTGTCCATGCATCAGACTAAGACCATCATAAATCCTACATTCAAACGATTATATACATGATACTTAATATTCAAATCCCAAACAAAATTGCACATCGTTCAAACGACAGAGAAATCGTTGTTGCATCATCCTGTTAAGTTACATGGGCTTCTAACTCAAAACCAATTGGCAATGAGTGGAGTGGTCCATATCCCTTATATATTACTTGAAATCCCTTCCAACTTGCGATATGGGACATATTCCCTAATATAATACGCCCCCTCGAGACGATGGTTCTTTGGCCATCGATCTCGATATGTTTGGGATTGGATTGACAGCACCAGTTTTGGGCCTCGTCAATAATTGGACCAACTTTGGGTCAGATCGGTTTGGATTGCTTGGATCGGGGCTCTGATACCATGTTAAGTTACATGGGCTTCTAACTCAAAACCAATTGGCAATGAGTAGAGTGGCCAATATCCATTATATATTACTTGAAATCTCTTCCAACTTCCGATGTGGGATATATTCCCTACTACATCCATGTTGTGAATATTGTCTCGACACTGTTTACCAGAAATCACACAAAACAGATTATCAGGTATGAACGTAAAAACGTATTGGCAATCATATAGTGAAAAACAGCACAACAATCTAATATAAAAAGTGAAAAGAAGAATATGAAGAAGATACCTTGATGCAGATGATAATATTATGACTTTTTAGGGTTTCAGATGTTTTAGCGATAAGGGTTTCAAAGTAAAACCTAGTACACAGCATAAGCTCATTCATCTCAAATATCCAGCATAGCCATGACCTAATCGGTATCACAATCCATAGTTTCAGTCGAATTTCAAAGCTTCACACCCAAGAGATTCATCTATACTCAAATCCAAAGCTTGCTGAGTTCAAAACCAGTTAGGGTTCCGTTTCACATCCATGTGCAGATATTGATATAACACGTATACCAAGAACACAAAATAAGATGGCCGTTTTTGTTAGTTACAACTTTGTATATATAGGTTTGTATACAAATTTATAAGAGATAGGGTTTCCTCAAGATTTTCTTTACGATTATTAATTTATAAATTAGGAGGTTGCATATGTTTTAATTATTAATAGTTTATAAGAATCTGATGAAATTATATAACGTGTATATATAGGTTTGTATAAAAATTTATAAGAGATAGGGTTTCCTCAAGATTTTCTTTACGATTATTAATTTATAATTAGGAGGTTGCATATGTTTTAATTATTAATAGTTTATAAGAATCTGATGAAATTATATAACGTGAATTTTACTTTTATTAATTTCCAAAATTATTATTAAAATAATATAATGAGAAGTTTACTTTTTTCCGAGAAAATTAATAATATAAAGAGAAATTTTAATAGAGATTTAATCAAGATTTTCATTAAGGATATGTGGATAATCAACCAGCTGAGAGCGAACGTGGTGCCTCGAAATGAACTAATCACTTCGCAAATAATGATATGATTAAACATCACTACAATATTAATTGTGAAGTACAATTTTTAAAAAGACAAAAAAAACTAATGTATTTACGGAGAATGCCACTGGGTTAATGTAGAGATTCTGTTTGGATACAGGGATAGTAGAGGTTAAAAGTGTCCTTAAAAAAAAAAACCAACTCGCCCGAGTTGAATCCCCGAGTTGATTCGGTAACTCGCGAATAGCCCATCCAAATATAATAAAACAAGAATAACCCACCCGAATTATGTCGTTAAAACACGCAAACCCTGACAATCACTTAAATCAGACTTGGTAACTCGCGAATAGCCCACCAGAATATAATAAAACAAGAATAACCCACCCGAATTATGTCGGAAAACACGCGGACCCTGACAGTCACTTAAATCAGACCAAAAACAAACCGGAGTCAATACAAATCAATTCATTCAATTAACCACATTAAAACCTATACAAAAACATAAATAATAAAATCACATAAGAGGGAATTACTCCAAATAGTCTATTTTCGGAACCTAATTGCAAAAGTAGACCCTCCATGTGAAAAATGTCAGGCCCAAGTACACATAATGGGTCTACTTTTGCAATTAGTTTATGAAAGTAGACTATTTAAACAATCGGCCCACAATATAATTCTCTAATTTCGAAAACCAACCTATTTAGAAACGGATACACGCGGACCGGTTCACACGCGAATATAATTACAAACAAAAAAAAAGTATGTAAAACCCATCGATCTGGGGTAAGCCGTTTCTTCTCTGTTTGATTTTCATCGTCTTTCAATTTCTACAATTGATTTCGTTTTCCAGCGTGTTCTATTGTCTCTCCGTTCTCTTTGATTTTCCGAGAACGTGTTCTGCGATTTATTTTGTGATTTTTTTGGTTTGTTTAATAAGAGATGCGGTTTTCATATCAAGGGTTTCTAATTGTTTATCTAGGAGCAATCTTCGTTGTTTAGTAAAACGATTATAGGTTATTTACTCGCTAGATTTCTGATTCATTGACATATCTTTGTGTCAATTTTGCCCAATGATCTCACTACAGTTACGATCCAAGCTTCTGTGTAGTGGTGGTATTGATGTTGGGCAATGCAACGGAAACTGTACTCACCTCATTGTAGATAAGTTTGTTTATGTAAGTCTTATCTCTATTTTTTTTTTTTGCTCTCTCTCTCTCTATTATGTCTTCACAGTTGAAAAGATCTTACTTTGCTTTTGGGATATTATAGGATGATCCGTTATGTGTTGCTGCCCGTAGCAGTGGGAAAGTGGTTGTCACTAGGTCATTGGTTGATCACAGCTTTGATGTTGGAATGCTTATA
>OVBJ01003214.1:0-13233 GCA_900406535.1 Noccaea bulbosa
TCAAGACGTAGGAGATCTCGTCATTTTCCTCTCCAAGTGTGAACCTTTCTGTGTCCCTGCTGCCTCCTTTCCCGGCTTGCTTCCTAACCACGTTTACACCATGGATTTTGACGAAGTCGGGCTTGTCGATCTGGGTAGGATGTTCATCGATACTTGCTGTGGTACAAATTGTGCCCCTTTCTATATTCCACCTCAGAATTCCTCTAAAAATAAAGAAGAAATGGAGTCAGAGGGCCTGTCCCAATCTGATTAATCGTTGGAAGAAACAGAGTGTTTGCAGTTGAAGACTGGAGAATTGCGATTTTACTTGTTTTGTTTATGGATTTTGGTATTGTTGAGAGCAAAGCGATAGGAGGTGTCCATGATCTCGTTATGAATCTTAATTATGATATTGTGATCCTTCCATTGGATACACTGTGTTTTGAAGCTGATTCCCTCTCATCTATTTTTAAACCTCATCTGGACTCGAAGATAAAAATTGAGCTCTTTCTTGTTTTTATAGTTAAGGTGCAAGAAGAAAGTCACACTTACTATATTGGGCAAACGACATGTAATTAGTAGTCTCAGTTTTGTTTTCTTGTTTTGTCAATTCAATAAAGTAGTTAAAACGCAACTTTGGTCTGAAAGATGCAGAGAAATACAAACCAAGAGTCAAATTTGTTTATAACGGAGAAAACAAAGAAAGAAAGAAAGAAGAATCTCTTGTTTTACAAAGCGTCGCGTGCAAACAATCGCATCACAAATCCCGAGTTCTTGGCTAGTTATCTTGTAACATAATTGCGAATTAGAAATAGCTTTAGTTGTTAACAGAACATTTTAACTCCTCCAATTCAATTTTCTTACATGTTTAGATCCTGAGTAATTGTGGAATGACGCGTTCATCGCGTGATTTGGAGACGAGTGCTAAGAGAGGAAATATATCACAAATTCTGCTAGTATCAAGAAATCTAAGTCGTCTTGGAATTTAAAAAAAGGTACAAGTGATGCATTGAGAAATGAGACCTCCAGCTTCAGACTGGAATTCAAGAGCTCCCTGAACACAAAACACTCCCAAATGTTTGTTTTGGAAGAGAAAGAGGTTTTAGGGACTAACTAAACACAGTTTCCCTAAATTCATAAGTCTCTGACTAACTTTCGATTGCTGGTGATAATCTATCGAATAATACAAACACTATCGAAAACGCAACAAAATATCAAAACCTTAACTCTCCCACCAGGAAAAAAAAAAACTACAAATATCATCACTACGAAATTAAGTCGAAGATGAATTCATCCACCAAGGAAGTGAAGAAACCGTTAGCCAAATCTTCAACTACACTCTCTCTCTCGTCTACATTAATGCAACCCCATTTCATTTCTTTGACATAAAGTTCTCTCTTCTCTCTCACTTCCCAACTCATAAACATATCTTCTTGTTTACCCATCACCCAATCTTCTACTTTCTTCACCATTAATCTCTCCTCTTTTTCCCCAATATTGTCTTCTTGGAGAAAATCTAACAATAGATTATCTGCTACGCTAGAAGCTAGTATGTTGTTTGTTTGGCCGATTCTTGATTTCACAAGAGCAAACAAGCGGTTTGCTCGGTTTTCTGATTCGTTCTCTTCGGCTTCTACTGTGAAATATGAGTAGTACTCTTCTTGTCTCTCTACATACTTCTCTATGCGTTTCTCCAAGTCTAGCGGCTCAATCTGTACCAACCCATTTAATCTCTTGCTCTTCCTTGCAATTTTCTCATATGTATCTGCGAATATTAACGTATATAAAGTTAGTTACATAATCACAATTTTCTTCCAGTGTATAACCATTTGTTTAGTATTACTATTAATGAATACCCTAATGATAAATTATATTACCATTTTGGTGTGAAATAAGATCAGTGATTGCATGGTCTTCATTATCATCTTCATTGTCTTCAAAAGGACATTCCAAGATTGATACCGGGTTAAGTTGTTCCTTTTCTTCATTCACACATTCCTAAATAAATTTGCAATTAATCAAATCAGATTCACATGTAATCAGCAACATTACAAAGACTATAACTAAGCGAAACAGTATTTGGTCTCAACAAAGACAGTGACATTATAAGTTAACAAAAGTCAACCCATCCCACGACAACAGCATATCTATATCTCTCCATTACATTAAATATATATTGGTAATTTAAAATACTTTTTGTATAATCAAATCCAATAATATATCATGAAAAAAATCTCACGAGTACTTAATTAGTAGTATATTTCATGAACATGGGTGAACAATATAAAACTAATTCTTCATGAATATAAGAATACTTGTACAACTATGTAAAATGTGTGAAGATATGCGTATCTAAATAAGAAAATATAAATTCTTATGAAATGTGTACGGAAAATTAACCCTCAGGAGTAAATTGCGTACGTGGAGTACTATGAAACAAAAAAAATACTTTTGCGGGATCATGCGCCGTATAATCCGCATTTATTAGAAGCTACGTAGAAGAAACTCAGCCATTCAAATCTAAATCTCACACCACACGTGACTCGCACACATTTCCCCCGACAAGTTTCAATATCTGACCCTTTTTTAAAAAGTCAAATCAAATGCTTTCACACTCGTGACAGTTGTAAACTGAAGAAAGAAAACGATCGTTAAACGAACCAACCTTTCTGTTACACAGGCTGTTGCGGTTGACAGATGATCCGTCACAGTCACGTGCGTTTAAACTCTCTCCGCTCTCAATCCCGTCTTCCACGGCGTCGTTTTCGTTCGACACTTCTTCAGTTTCCGACGTCGATGCGAACGACGATGAAGAAGAAGAAGACTGTACAACCTCCGACGATGATGAGTTCGTGAAAAACCCGCTACCGGAACTCGACGACTCACCGGAGATAAACTCAACCGACTTGATCGCATCTGGAGAGATTGAGAATGTTGATTCGTCGGGGACGACGGTTGAGATTTGAGAAATCAGATCGAACGGTTCTTCGTCCGGGAAAAACGCGGCGGATCTCCACCATTGGATCTCTCCGTCACCGTCATAGTCAACGACGGTTATTTCGCGGCGAGATAGACTTATCCGTTTTCTCCAGAAGCTTTTGCTTAAAAGCCGTTTAGAGAAGCTTCTAGAGAAAGCGCGGCCTTGTTTCTGATCATCTCCCTTCCGTGTCGTAACGGTGGACGGGAACGGTAAAAGTTTAACGGCGTTAAGAAACGCCGTCGAAGCTTTATGAACGGCTTGACTAATGGCCGTCCCGCAAGTCGTGCCGCGGGTTCGTCTAGTGAGACACGGTTTGTGATGGTGTTGGATCAATCCTGACCGTTTGATCTCAGCGTCGATGAGACGACGAACGGTGGACGATGATGATGAAGAAGGAGTTTGACGACGTGGGAATGATTTGAAACCGTTGGATGAACAAGAACTGAGATCATCGAGTAAGTAATCTCTTAACATCAACGGCTTTAAACGTCTTTTGCTTGTGGAGAGACGTTGATCGGAGGAACACGTGATCGACGCCATTTGAATTGAAATCGTGATTTTAGAAGAGTTTTATTTTTATTTTTCAGTGATTAAGTTTGAGAAACAGTTAAAGACTTATAGTGAAGAAGAAGAAGGTTCTATGTGAGGTGTGTGATCATAAAACCGATGTTTTCAGTTTTTTATTATTTTGAATTTAAAGTTACGTTTTTTGTTGAATTATTTATTGGTTTAGATTTGAAATCAGAATCTACTAAATAAGTAGATTAATTTTATTTAATAACCTAATAAGTAAGATTTAGAAGTTAAGAGAGAGAGAGAGAGAGAGAGAGAGAGAGAGAGAGAGAGAGAGAGAGAGAGAGAGAGAGAGAGACCAGAAGTTGACCTTGTAATAAAACAGAGGACGAGATTCTTGCGGCTAAAATACAGTTTTTGCCTCTCACGTGTGCAGCGTCAATATATCGAACCTCTACGTCGTTTCCTCACACAGTTTTCTATTAGATTTGGAACAATTTTTATTGTTTTTAATATATACGTATTAGTGTAGTTTCCAGATCACTGTTAGCAGATTCCAACTATTACATCGAAACTATAAAAATGTTCTGATTTGTTTCATGATCAATTTTGTATCTAGTGGTTAGGCAGGCGTTGTGACTAATAATATCGTTGATGTGTTACCACACGAATGTAAAACCAATTAAGACTATGTTGTTTTAAGAAAACTACTATTAAAAGGAGGAAAGATAATATTAGTCTAGGCGTATTGTGATCAAGTGACATTTGATAGTGAACCGGACTACTCAAGAATATAATTTGTTGATTTTTTTTGTTATAAAAAATATACCACATTCATTACTCATTAGTCTTTTTTTTTATGTCCATGCTTTACCAAACCCGGACGCTCTTAGGCCGCACCGAGACTTGTCTTTATGTGTGCATCAGTTTTTCCGGTTCTAACCAACGTTGGTTCACTTTATGCCGAAGACCAACTCCAACCCCTAACCCTAACCCTAAACCACGATGGTTCACTTCATGCTTTAGACCATGTAGAATCCTAAAGAATCGCACTCGGAAGGTAGAGAAGAAGCCGAGCGACAATCTTATGGTCTCAGTCCCAACTCGAAATTTTTCTACTCCGCCGTCTCGGAGTGCTCGTGCCGTAATTGGTTCTAATATCTACACGATTGGCGAATGCATCGATGATGATGGGTTCTCGTCTAGGGTCTTCTTCATGGACTGTCGTTCTCACACTTGGCACGAAGCTCCAAGCATGAGGATTCCCCAAGAGCGGTCCCTTGCGAGTGTTCTTGATGGGAAAATATATGTTGTGGACGAACTTAAAGATCTTGATTCCTCGCATTTCATAGAGTCTTTCGATCCAAAAACCCAAAAATGGGAGCATGTGCCAGGACCTAGTGCAGAGATAGCCAGGGATTCAGTATCAAGAATCTTAGCCATGGACGGAAAGCTTTACCTGTTTGGGATTGATATAACTGTGGCTTACAAGCCCAAGGAGAATAAATGGGATGTTGTAGAATTAGATATGCGTTTGGATTTGGTTGACCCTGAATCTTCTTGCGTGATAGATAACGTGACGTACAGTTATATGTTGGCAATTCTCAAATGGTATGACTCCAAGGGAAGACTGTGGAGAGATTTGAAGGGTTTGGAAGAACTTCCTATTTTACCATATACCCGTGTTAGGTTGGTAAATTATGGTGGAAAGATCGCAGCTTTTTGGGGGAAGAAAGTGCGTTCTGCTATTGGCTCTGACAATAAGATGATTTGGTGTGCTGTGATTGCCGTTGAAAGACGCAACGAACACGAGGTTTATGGAAAGATTGAGTGGTGTGATGTTGTGCTTACAGTTCCTAGGTCATGTCGTTTGTTGGAATTTATCGCTGTCAACGTTTGAGGAATGAATGAATACTTTTGTTTTCACTATGATTTAAGGATTTTCAACACTGCTTGAAATTATAATGTATATGACGTTGGTCTATTTCTCTCTTTTTATAAGTGCTCTGTTTTGGCTTAAGGTTGTGTTAATTCTCTGCTTCAGTTTATTGATTCACGAAACACCAGGTTTGGTTACTCCAAGAAATTGAATAGGCTTTGACTCTCCAAGTATAAAAACCTTTGAATCTTTGAGTGGTGTAATGTTGTGCTTAAAGTCCCTAAGTCATTAATTTGCTTTTTGATACAATGGTGGATTTTTCTATACGGCTTAAAGTAGAATGCATAGAGTTACTCTGTTTTGGCTTGTTATGTGTTGACTTTTGCAGTTTGCTTTTGTTCTGCAACCATGTAATGTATTATGTATGTACATTTTAAAGTTGTGAACTAAAATGCAAAATCACAAAACTATACAAAAACGAATAAAATATCTTGCAGATCAAGTCAATATTTAAACCGTCTAACTCAGATCCGGTCACTTAAAAGACTTCCTAATACGACTAGTACCATAATATTAAATCCAGATTTATCACAAGATAGAAATTTACAAGTTCAACTAGATTTAGGAAATATTTCTCCACTACCATAAATATCGTAGTGAATAAGAGCTCACGGATTTGATTTAATCTCTAAACGTTTTCTTCTAATGACGAGCGTCAAAGAATCTTCACGGGTTAATATGCCATATCTTCCTGATGATTTACTGTTGAATTGCTTAGCTCGCGTCTCGAGATTGTATTACCCGTTTCTCTCCTTAGTCTCCAAGAGATTCCGCTCTCTCATTGCATCCCTTGAGCTTTACCAGATCCGAACACTCTTAGGACGCACCGAGAGTTGTCTTTATATGTGCTTAAGTTTCAGTTCTAGTTCTAGTGCACGTTGGTTCACTCTAAGCCAAAGACCCGCTCCAATACCTAACCCTAACCCTAACCCTAACCCTAGCCCTAACTCACGATGTTTCACTACATGCTTTAGACCATGCACTCGGAAGGGAGATAAGAATTCGAGCGGCAATCTTATGGTCTCAGTCCCAGCAACTCACAAATCTTCTCCTCTGTCTTGGCAGGTTCATGCCGCAATTGGCTCTAATATCTACACCATTGGCGAGTTATCTTCTAGGGTCTTCTTCTTAGACTGTCGGTCTAACACTTGGCACGAAGCTCCAAGCATGCAGATTGCCCGAAGATACCCCGTCATCAGGGTTCTTGATGGGAAAATATATGTAGTGGAAATCCGGGCAGTTCCCGATCCTTCGAATTCCATGGAGATTTTCGATCCGATAACCCAAGTACGGGAGCATGTGCCGTGCCCTAGAGCAGAGATACTTGGCCAGAGTTCAAAATTCAGAATTTTAGCCATAGACGGAAAGTTTTACCTGTTTGGGGATAAAAGTATGGTTTACAATCCCGAGGAAAATAAATGGAGTGTGGTACAAGATTTAGATATGCGTTTGAGTTGGGCTCCCTATTTTTCTTCTTGCGTTATAAACAACGTAATGTACAGTTCAAAAAAGTCTACAAGGCTTAAATGGTACGACTCCGAGGGAAAAGTGTGGAGAGATTTGAAAGGTTTGGGAGAACTTCCTAAATTACCAAAGAGCTATATTCGTGTTAAGTTGGTAAATTATGGTGGAAAGATCGCGGTTTTGTGGGATAAGAAAGTGCGTGCTATTGGCTCCGACAAGAAGATGATTTGGTGTGCTGTGATTGCTGTTGAAAGGCGAAGCGACGAGCAGGAGATTTACGGGAAGATTGAGTGGTGTGATGTTGTGCTTACAGTCCCCAAGTCATGTAAATTATTACAAGTTCTTGCTGTTATTGTCTGATAAATGAACACATTAGCCATTAATATCGTTTGGTTTTCAATATGATTCATGTGAACGCATTGTGCTTATATTTGGCTTCTTTAGAGTTGTGTTGTTTCCCTCTCTTTTCTGACTTTGGTTTTTTTTTTTTTCCTGCCCAACACATCCGTGTAAAAACCTGCTTGCTTTTGTTTATAACTTGTAATTCCTCCAAACAAATATCTTTCTTTAATTTCTTCATCCCCAAACTCACGTTTCATCACCACCAAAACTTGTAATTCAGGTGTAAGAAATAAAACAGATTTTATCAAATACCATCAAATAGTAAAAGCAGCTATATAACGTAGAGAGAATATAATATATGATTTGATGTACTGAGATTTGGTCCCGTTGCGATGACACTTTCCAAACAAATAGTAGATCAACAATTATCTATATTACTTAATAGAATTAATAGAAAGAAAAGTTTACTATATCTACCGATCTTCATTTCGCCAGAGTTCGTGTCTAGCGTCTATTATAATTGGAAAACGAATTCAAATAGTCGAGAAGAAGGGCGTACACACAATACACTTTATGCCTTTTATTAAGATAATAGCAAGTAGAATAGGCAAATACAGTACAGAAACCGGAAACAGCTATTTAAAACACTAGCACGAGTCTAGCATTCATGACAATTATTGAAAATATATAGAAACTTAGATGTAGTTTCTTTGTTGATATGCTGGTTTAGGCAGTTGCAGTTCCAGGTGTAGTAATAGAGCCTTTGGTGCACAAAGTAGAACATGCTTTGGTACATTGTCCAACTGCTCCATTCACAATTTCACTTTCGTCTAGCCACCAAAACAAAAATTTAGAAACAGATTAACATCTTGTCTATTATTCTAACATAAATAAGAACAATTAATGAGCTTTGAGAGTTTGTTTTACCAGTGCTTTGGAGAGTGGCTATGGCACCACACGCAGAGGATACACACCCCAACTTGCAGTATTCATCGACAACATCATCTGGAGTACAAAAAAAAAGAAGACTTAGCATATATATATATATATAAAAAAAGAGATCTCCCTCTTGTGACGAATAAAACTAATTTAAAAGAAATTATGATTTACCAGGGTTGTCATAGGGATATCCCCGAGGGCATGGTTTACTCCCCTTAATGATTATGCATCCACTGCGTTCTGCACAAGCCCACGGCGGGAGACGACATATATTAAACCAACTTCTAGCAGCTGTGTTCGGGCAGCAGCTCTTTGTTTCTATTTGTGCTTCTATTTGAGTTTGCGCCAAGACCAGACTCATTACAAACAAAGCTAAAATCACAGTTTTGCTTTCCATCTTTTATGACTTAGAGGAATACACTTATAAGCTTTGTATATTGATGGAATGGCCATGAAACCTAGNGCCCGTGTGTCCTGGAGCAATTCGTTTCAAATCAACGAAACTGTTGTTTTGGAAGAAATTGTGTTACTAAGAATGCTAAACTAAATTAGTTGAATCTTTGATAGTAAATATTGTGTTTCTCTGTTTGGCAGAAAACAGAGAGTGAAGCTCAAGATTGAGTCTTGCAAGTCAAAACTCCATTCATTCAACTTAGGGTTTTCCATTACATCAGCATTCTGTAATCTATAATAGACATAAGAGAGAGAGATCTAGAGCCTAAACAGGTCTCATCTCAATAGCTTTCACAAAGTGGTCCAAATCTGTTTGCAAGTTGCAGTTGATTGGAAGCATTCTGCAGTCTCTCTGTTTTTGACAGTGTGGATATTGAGCTTGTTCTGCAATTCTCCTGTTTGGCCCGTGACACACATCTGCAGTTGGGCTTGTGTCTTCAGAGCTATTGAAAACGCTTAATTTGACTCTTAGTCGTAGGGATTAACCAAGAAATTTATCATTAAACGGTTTTGCGACTCTTCTGTTTTGGGGAGAGTCTTATTAAGCATCTCAACACCCCAAACTCAGAACTAATATATGATAAGGTTGGGTGGTGTNATTAATTTGACTCTTAGTCGTAGGGATTAACCAAGAAATTTATCATCAAACGTTTTTGCGACTCTTCTGTTTTGGGGAGAGTCTTATTACGCATCTCAACACCCCAAACTCAGAGCTAATATATGATAAGGTTGGGTGGTGTGATGTTGTGCTTACAGTCCCTAAAGTCATATATATTTACTGAAATTTGGTGTTGCTGTTAAATGTTAATCTTTAGCCATTTAATACAATTTGCTTTTTATATACAATGATGGATTTTCTATGCTGTTTTGGCTTGTTCTGTGTTTTACAGTTTGCTTTTGTTCTGCACACAATGCAATTGTATGCACATCTCTAATATATTAAAAGAGAATCATTTTATGAAACTAACATTTAGTTGATGTGTTATTAACAAGAGTGTCATGCTCAGATGTCATCACATGGTTCACTCTCAAAACAAATATTAATTAAGATAAAGATNGGATTTACTGAATTCATATAAGGTTGAATTGTACTACCCCATTCTCTCCTTTTAGTCTCCAAGAGATTCCCCTAGCTCATTGCATCCCATGGATTGGTCCATGTAAAATCTTACATAATTAAAAAAGTTTTCAATTTAAACGTAGTTTGATTGGTCTACGTACAGAAAATTTCTAATTTTTAAATATGTAAGAGATAAAGAAATTAAATATATATGATTAATATCCAATAGTATCATTCAAAATCATCACTAAAATTAATTATTATTTTTTTTTTCTCTTTTCAGAATTTGTTTTGAGAAATTTTGAGAAATACTCCTCTTAAGGGGTAAATTTTTAAAAATACACCTCTAGTGCATCAATTTTTAAAACTATAGTTTTTCCTAATTTTAAACTATAAGTTTGGGTTCACTAATTCTTAATTAGGATTTAAATTTTGGGTTTTAGAGTTTAGATTTAAGGGTTTAAGGTTATATTTTAGGGTTTGGGGTTTATATTTTAGGGTTTAGACTTATTATACTCAGTGAAAAAATGTATTTTTGAAAATAGACACTCTAAAGGTGTAATTTTAAAAATTGACACCCAAAAATGTGTATTTCTGAAATTTTCCCAAATTGTTTTAACTAAACACTTTAGAATATAAGGAAATTAAATATATGGGATTTTAAACAACCAATAATATCATTCCACCTCATCACTAAAATTAATTAATTATTTGCATTTTTATTTTCCAGAAAACAAATCTTGATTAACCCTTTTGAAAATAAAAAAATTATATTTTTGATAACAACAAAAAAGAAAAGTATGTTATAGTAAATCATTTATATATAGTTTAAACAATCAATATTATTGGTACATATAAGCTTATCTAAAACTAATATTTTTTTCAAAATTTTAAATTGTAATATCGATAAAGATATGTAAGAGATAAGAAAAACATGTATAAATTTTGGGTTTATTAACACCAAAAATCTACTAAGAATTAAATTAGGAATTTTCTTAATTTAAAATAAAGAATTTCTGTTATATAAATAATCACTTATATAAAAATTTATAACAAAGAAGACAAGGTCCACAATTGTATACGTGAGTTTATCTTAAAGTTTTTGAAACAATTTACAACAAAAAATATTAAACAAAATATGATTACTTTTAAATGTAAGCAAAATAACATTGAAAACCCAATAAAAAATATTAAAATAACATAATATACTTTAGTTCATAGAAAGGGACCTTTCTTTGTTACCCAAAGGTGCAAAAACTATTGGGGTTAAGTGGGTGTTCAAGACCAAATATGACGAATTTGGTGAGATGGTCAAGTTTAAAGCAAGACTTGTTGCTAAAAGGCTATGCACAGAAGTATAGAGTGGGCTACAATAAAGTGTATGCACCAGTAGAAGGATGGGACACTATTCGAATGGGCTACAGGAGCATGCAAAAACTGGACCATCTACCAGTTGGGTGTGAAGAGCGCGTTTCTACATGGTGAGCTTGTTGGATAAGCTTCGACAGCTTGAAGCTCAAGAAAGCCTTAACAAGTCGGTTAAGGAAAAAGGAAAGCTTAAACACTTTCCATTAGGATTAGAAGTAGCTAATTCTAATTGTAATAGAATTAGGAAGTTGTCTATTTCTATTAGGATAAGGAAAAGGAAAAGCAAGGTTGTGCTTTACCTATAAATATGGTTGTCGAGTTGTGACAATCATCATCAATTCTTAGAGAGACTTGAGAGAGATTCAAGAGAGAGTTGAGAGCTTTGGTGTTTAGTTTTGAGTTGAGTTTCTAAACATTATTAATAAGAGAGTGATTCTTATACAAAGCTTGAGTTTGATCTTTTGAGTTCGATCTTAAGATCTTTTATTTGGTATCAGAGCTTAACAGGTTAATTGATCCTACAAGAGGACACGATCCTGCTGCGTTAGAGAAGTCATGGCAGGAGACGAAGGAGACGACGCTGCCGTGATGATTCGACCAAAGGAGATGAGTCCTTCGATGACATGTCCGATGTTGAACGAGACAAACTACTCGGTTTGGGCCTTGAGAATGAAGGTTTTGTTGCGGATTCATAAAGTCTGGGAAACAATTGAGCCAGGTTCTCTTTCGTTGGAGAAAAACGATGTTGCTACAGGGTTGATCTTTCAATCAATCCCGGAG
Organism: Noccaea bulbosa; assembly: GCA_900406535.1. Classification (NCBI taxonomy): domain Eukaryota; kingdom Viridiplantae; phylum Streptophyta; class Magnoliopsida; order Brassicales; family Brassicaceae; genus Noccaea; species Noccaea bulbosa. The sequence continues at coordinate 11,818 of OVBJ01003214.1, forward strand.
TACCTAGTTCTTCAAGTTGGCGAGAAAGAGACTGCAAAGGAGATTTGGGAGGCAATCAAAACCCGGAACTTAGGAGCTGATCGTGTCAAAGAAGCGAGACTTCAAACTCTAAATTCAGACTTTGAAAGACTCACTATGAAGGACACAGAAAGTATAGAATACTTTGCCGGGAAGTTAAAGGAGATATCGTCAAAGTCGACTTCCCTTGGTCAAACTTTTGAGGAATCAAAGTTAGTGAAGAAATTCCTCAATAGCTTACCATTGAGCAAGTATATACAAATTGCTGCATCACTAGAACAGGTCCTAGATTTGAATACAGCAACTTTTGAGGACATCGTAGGAAGACTCAAAGCCTATGAGGAACGGATTCGTCATGGAGAGAGTTATGGAGGAACTCAAGACAAGTTGTTGTATGCAAATACATATAATCATAGCAACACCAACAATAATTTAACAAGGTATATGTACACGTGAAATATCAAATATCTAAGAACCTGAAAAAGTTTCCAAAATTTGGAATTAATTGCATTGCTACCGATGATGTGGGCCATGTGGCATAGTCGAAAATACTAAAAACTCAATGGTTATTGTTTTGATCATAGCCTAAAACGAGACTAATCTTGTAATCACTCACAATATAAGCACGTAAGAGAAATTCAAGTTTGGGAATGATTCGAATGAAGAAATTGAAAAAAAGCTGGGAGATGTTTTGCATATATGAATTGTGTATCCCTAATATTGAAGAACAAAATGGAAACTTATTAATGAGAATTGCTCTATCTATAGCTTAAGAATTACTCACAAAGGTCCACATATCAAGGAGATAAAAACAAATCCAAAGAGAAGAAGGATTTGTCGAAGATAATCTGTTATCGTTGTGATAAACCGGGCCACTACGCCTCGTCATGCCCAGAGAGAACAAAGAAGATTGAAGAAGTAAATAAAGTGGAGACAGAAGAAGCTGATTCTGCACTCTATATGCATGAAATCGTGTTCTTAAATGAAGAGAATCTAATACCAAAGAACTATGAAATCCAAAGAGGAGAAGAAGGAGTTTGGTATCTAGATAATGGAGCTAGTAATCACATGACCGGGGTTAAGGAATACTTTTCTGAGCTCAACGAGAAGATAAAAGGAAAAGTAAAATTTGGAGATGGCTCTTGCGTTGAAATAGGAGGGAAGGGTTCAATCTTATTTCAAAGCAAAACTGGAGAACAGAAGCTTGTTGCGGAAATCTACTATATTCCAACTCTTAAGAGCAATATTCTGAGCTTGGGGCAAGCTACAGAAGCCGGATGTGATGTGAGGATGAGGCGAGATTACTTAACGGTTCACGATCCAAGAGGGAGATTGTTAGTAAAGGTTCTGTGATAAAAGAACTTTGTGGTATACAGGATTCAAGTCCAGAGGACCAGC
>OVBJ01003215.1:2722-13209 GCA_900406535.1 Noccaea bulbosa
TTTTTTTTTTTTTGTTATAAATAGCAGTCTTGTCATCGTGAAAGCAAAACTTATAGCTAGTTTGGGTGCTACACTGTTACTTACTCCATCAGTTTTCTCTCAGTCTATCAATGCCTAGCCATCCTCATTATCATCAATTCATCATCTTGAGGATATTTAGTGTAGTGTCATGGATGCCGGATTTTGAGTCCCAATGTAATTTATTAGCTGTAACGTTTCTACAACAAGAAGAGACATCTTCATTTCCTCTGGTTTCTCTGTTTTCTTCCTCTTCCTCCACCAGAAGAAGAAAAGATCAAGATGAACATTCTCTAAGTATTCTCTATCACACGACATTTCTCTGCTACAATGTAGCTGCACTCGCGACCCTTGATGATGAATTGATGTCCCTCTAATTTTCTTCAAGTATATCTCACTCANTCAGCTTCACCTTTGACGGTATCTACAACAACAGAATGAATCAAAACAGTGCTCGGTTTGGTTCGTATGTCTTGAAGCTGTATGTCACTCACATTTACTCTCACCTGATCAATGTAATCTTCATTACATAATCTAGCTGATATGGCTGGTTACTTGACACAAACGCAATGATTCGATTCTGCAGGAATCACACCGTTCATTGTTTTAAAACTAGACAAGTAGCTAGAGATTGAGTTTCTTATGTGCTTGAAGTTAATATGCCGCGATGAAAAGAGTGCCTGAAGATGAAATGTATCTAAGTAACTTCTGATTAACTAGTGCTGGTTAATAGATAGAGAAACAGACAGTTTGACCTGAAAAACAATGCTAAAGCAGAGCTAATGACCGTTTAAATCTCTTAAAACTAGAGAAGAAGCTAGCGATTGAGTGTTATAGAAGACCCAAATTTGAAGTGCAAGAACAGAAAGAACAATAAAACTGATCAATAAATGATTGAATTAGTCACACTGTTCATGATGATGTTCTGAAAAGTTGATAGCAAGAAAACATAAACGAAACACACGACAAAAGACAGTTTCAGAGAGAGAGAGAGAGAGAGAGAGATTGAGGGGAGAGAGTCGAAACTGAGCTTGAACCCTGAAATACCACCAAGATCCACAATGCCAACACCTAAATCCCACCTTACGTATAACCGTGATGCATTCTTCCGGTTTTCCGGTAAACCTCCACGGAAACAAGGTAGTCAGTCTGATAAGGGATTTCAAACTGCAAAAATTACCAAGGTTTAGACATTACATGAATGTCAATATTCAAGAATATATGTGCTTATAAAGTTTGGAACAAACCTCCTCTATATTCCAGGCGGATTGCCGGATTGTGTAGTATTCATTTGCTACTAGAATATTGTATTGTAGATATTGAGAAATTTCCGTAATGCTTTAACATATAAAAATTGTAATCATTTATAGAAAGTAATTGGAAGCCAAAAAAATTTTTGAGAGGTTTTTTAAAAATAAGATGAAACTTGAGGGTAAAAGTATTAATTATGAATTTATTATCATTTGTTCTTGTTTTTTTTTTTTAACACTGACATTGTCTTCTTCCTACGTACTTTGTACAGTGAGAAACTTAAGACTTGCCTCATACGAGCTGCTCTGAATCGATGTGACTCGTGATATGGATTATTAGGAAACTTCAGGGATCTATTAGACCCGGTTTCGGTTTCCTTGAGTTCATGGCTTGAGTATTCGGAGGACAGTGGATCCTCCTGAAAATGACAGAACTGTGTAATCATGTCCACTTCTTGATCTGCACCTTAGAGCAGAAGATATGCATCAAAAGTGTTATAGGTTGATAGAACATTCATTGGTGAGCGATTCGTCCTTAGCCTGCGAGAGTTGATGCTAAGGCGAATCGTGAACATATCATTCCCATTTGTTAATGCTTGTCTGCGATAGCTAGGTTCAAACGACAGTTTAGACACCTAAGTTGCTAGATAAAGTTGTTTACACCACGAAAGTGGGTTTGCATAATTTTATGAATGAGTTCGAAACCTGTGTTAATTGTTGTCCTGAATAGTCATTCGGTTACTTTTCATGAGCTCCTGCGAATTGCCTCGGTCTAGTCTTTTTTCATTATTGAATTTACATCATTCGTTTAATCTCGTTACTGTTACCGTTACAATCTAAACATCATACTTGTCTTAGCTCTGTTTCGAGTCTCTTGGTTTCATAGTGCAACGCTGGTCCTCTGGACTTGAATCTCATATACTACAAAGTTCTTTTTATCAAAAGCAGCATCCCAATGAGCTTGTTTCGGAGTATGCATAAACTGTGAAAGAATATGAATGGCATAGGCGAGATCTGGACGTGTCACTCGCAGGTAGATAAGTTTTCCCACCAGATGACGATAAGGAGTAGGGTCGGGAAGAGGATCACCTTCGGCCAATGCTAAATGATGATTTTGTTCTATTGGATGTGAAACCGGTTTGGCTCCAAGTAAACCAACTTCTGTGATGATATCGAGAACATACTTCCGCTGACAAAGATACATACCAACTGAGCTACGCGCCACTTCTATGCCCAGAAAATATTTTAGAACTCCAAGATCCTTCATTCTAAAACATGAGCTCAAGTAATCCTTGAAATGAGTAATAACAGCTCGAATTGCCAGTAATGACAAGATCATCAACATAGACAAGGATATGAAGACGTGTATCACCTTCTTCAAACGCAAACAAAGAGTAATCCGACAACGATTGAACAAACCCATAAGCCGTGAGTGCAGAAGTAAGCTTAGCAAACCAGCAACGAGGGGCTTGTTTAAGTCCATACAAGGACTTATGCAATCGGCAAACCTGATTCTTCTCACCCGTACGGAAACTGATAACAGGCTTTTTGCGTATCAACTACCCTTAAGCCTATCAATCATGCCATTGTAGCACTTAGGGTGTCAAACCGAATGGAAGTTATACAAAAGGAATGCAAAGAAATGCTAAACTTCAAGTGAAATCGATTTATGATTGGTAACAGAACTAAAGACGATGGCTTTAATGTAAACGATACTAATAAATGTGTAAAGATGCAAGCTTTTAGTGTTTAAATGACAAAGGAGGCGTCTTGGATGAGTATCATCGGTCAAGGTCGCAACTGATCAAGAGGTTTCTCCCAGAACAAGCAAAATCTACCGTTTATGCAAGGCCCTTTGTAAACTAGCCACTTCCGTGGTCTAGTCGCTTTACCGTGATAAGCCCAAAGCCAACTTCCGCTGGTGAGCTTAAAAAAAGTAAGCTTTATGGGTTTATAGCCTTTCAATGCATGATAAACGCCCCAAGCAACCAATATCTTGGGTTGGGAGCATTTCCCTCACAACTAGTTCTCTTAGGCATTATGGCGAACACCTTCTGGGCGTGCCTGCCTAGAGGCTTAACTCTTATTGATCGGATAAGAGTTAAGCTGTTTAGAACCCTAGTTGTAAAAAAACCTGACTGAGCAAGGAAGAATCTCTGGATCAGAAGCTAAACCCGATCCTAACTCACCCTTAAAACCTCAGAGATAACTACTCACGACTCATGCCAAAACTCGCAAGTAAAGAAGGAAGAAAAGCTTCTAATGATGATAAACAAGATTAAAAACTTAAAATACTTCTTAACTTGAAAGATTCAACAAAGATCTCAAAGAAACAAAGATGATTTCGTTCTTAGAGAAAAAAGTCGGTTTACAAAGCTAAAAATAAAGATAACATAAGATAAGATGTCTAAAACTAGGTCTTAATAGTTTATATAGTAAGTGGGGAAGGGGTCCCTTGGTCAACGCCGCGTCCCTTGACTTTTCTTGTCCAACGCGTCTTGGTCTGGCTCCTCAAGTCCTCTGTTTTCGCTGCCCAAGTCCTCTGCTTTGCTCCTTCTTCGAACACGCCTTAGCTCCGATTTGCTTCCCGTCTGTCTCCGGTCACCACGTCCGAACGTCTCATCTCCTTAAAGCTCCTTTATCCTGCAAAACATACTCCAAATGCGCATGGAAATGCAAAATGCTTTCCTAAGGACTAAATGTTCCTAAGTGGATGAAACCTACACTAAATGGTACTAAATGTGACTCGATTATACACAGGACTATGCAAATGGATATGCTAAATGCATTTAAATGCTGAGCATATCAACACCCTCACACTTAGTCCTTGCTTGCCCTCAAGCAAGAAGAAACCAAAAGTGAGAGTGCTGACTTGAGCAGATTGGTTAAGAGAATGCCAAAAAGAGAGATCAAATCAACAACCTAGTTTCAAGGTCTAAAGCGCAAGCGAGGTTCTCTACTTCATAAATTTTACCCGCACCACTCAATTGCAATCATAGATAACTAGCTCAACCTAAACATGCATTCAAATCCTCCACTCCTTTTTACATTCAATTAAATCACGAAACCATGGATCAAAACTCATGCATGTCAAATGTGCTCATTTGGTTAAGGAAGAGATAGAGCAAGAGTAATGCAAATGCGCTCAAGTCAAAGATAAACAGTGAAAGGGTTCTCTCAAAACAGCATGGAAAAGCTTCGGCATAATGCTAAAGGCTAGGACCAATGATAGTGAGATTTTTGCTATCAATTACTCAAACTCACTACTCTTGTCCTTGTAGAATTTGAGGTATCAATCCAATGGGGTTAAGATTAAGATATTAGGAATGCATGAAACTTATTAAGCTAAGCCAAATCAAACAGGGGTTTTTATCTAGCAACCTAAATGAGAAATTAAACATAAACTTAAAGCAAGAGCTTAAAACAAGAAGTCAAACTCTAAGCACAAGTACAAAAACGAAAATGAACAAAGGAAAACAAGATAAGCAAATGGGTCTTAGGATGGGGTCATTGAACTAGAGACTCTATGATTAATCTATGATGCTCAAACAATCAAGTGAATGCTAATCCTTAGGCAAAGAACTCTTTAACAAGACTAATTCACTCTCATGACATTAATCACTTTGCTAATTATCAATTTCAAGAACTAATCATCATTAGTGAAATTCGAATTTAGCAAGCATTATAAACAAGTTCTATCAAGCCAATAAACATCTTAAACAATCATTTCCATGAGCTAAGAATGTAAATCTCTTGATTTAGTTGGTTGGGGCATTTCATCAAACACCTTGTGGGTGTGAAATTCCCTTTGATCTAAATCACTTTTCTCAAAGCTAATCTAGCACTAAACAAGAAAAGATTAAGCAATCTAAGCCTAAGCATCAAAGATCAATCATTAAATCTCTCTAAATCTCACCCATCCAAAACCCTAAGAGAACTACTCCCTAATCATGATTATATCAACAAGCCCCAAGAAAAGGGAGTTGATAATCATGATTAGTAAGATGAAGGGAGAAAGAATGATCAAGCAAACACTCTCAAATAGATTAAACTCTTAAAAGATCCAAATTTTTATTAAAAACAAAGGAGAAAAGAGTTTTTAGTCTAAGAGAAGGAGATTACAAGATAAGCTAAAATAATTAGGTCTAAGCTTTTATAGTTGGAGGCATTGGGTTCCCTTGGTCAACTCATTTAAGTTGACTCCATCTTCTTTCCCCAAATGATTTAGCTCCAAAATTCGTGTTTTGGCCTTCATTTGTCGTGGTCAAAGGCTGGTCAACGCGGGTCAACTCATCCAGCTTGGTCAACGCTCAGCTTCTCTTCGGCAAACAGGTTCCCATCCTGTTTCACATCCCGTTTGCGCCCGACAGATGACTCCTCCAATCCTCAAGTCCCATTTCTCTCACAAATGCCTCCAAAAGTACCTAGATACAACTCCAAATGCAGGATGTATGCAATGTATGATCTAAAGACTATGTAATCAGCTAATGAATGCAAACTAAGCTAACATGGATGAAACAAGTGGTGAAATAGCACAAAAGAGCATGAAAATATATGCTTAAATGTGATAAAATAATGAGACATCAACCAACTGATGCATACAAGGACAAATGACCATCTACCCTTTGCATCTAAAGATGGATCATAAACCCCAATTTAAGTACAACTCGAAACCCTCCTATTTCTACCCTTTTCTACTTCAAAGATTAAATTGCACAAACTTTAAACAAACCTCCAGCAACTTCCAGGCAGTCTCGTATGCGTGTGAATTCTGCCCAAAGGAGACACAATTTTCTGTTTTAGAGTTTTCAAGAACAGAGCAAAAGCATTCAAGATTTGTTTTTGCCTCTTTCTTTGTGGTCTTTTCGAGGTCACAAGATGGAACCAAATCAATTGCAAGCTTTTTGCGGAAAGCCACAGAAGCATGCAAGAGAGCCTAAAGTCGTCAGTTAAACATTAAACCATAACCAGAGAGAAATAAATGTGCCATGAGAAAGTGATGTGTATAAGTTTTACCTTCAAGACAGAGAGATACGAATCTGAGAGGTCTGTATATTTCCCCACGACAGCGATTCTCACCTGTAAAAGAAGGTTAAGAAAGAGACATCGAAGCTACAAACTATTCAATTCATTGTGAGTTGAGTTGAGACACACCGGTACATGTAAATTGTCGCTAATTTCCACCATGGAAGCCCATTTCTCTAAAGAAGGCTCTTTAGCAATACCAGCAAAGTTCACGACTTTTGAGATTGCTTCATGAGCCTTCTGATCCTGTTTCATGGAAAGAAAATAAGTAATGCGTTTGATGATTATCTTGATAGTCCGTAGTAAAAAATTCATACCCTCAGCAACAAATGAATGTGCCAGATGTTGTGAAAATCATTGAGAGAGAAGATATTCAGAATCTGAAAAACAAAAAATGTGGAAGCTGATTATTATATAAAAAAAATAAATAACAAAGAAAACAAGAGAAACTAAAACAGAATGCATCATCATACCGGAACATAGCAAAATCGAGAAAGCTTTGCTTTGACTTTGACATTCTCCTCAAGTACCTATCAGAAAACCAAAATTAAAAAGAAAAGTTAAATTTTTTTAATATTAATAATAGAACAAGAAGAGACGAGACCAAGATGAGAAAGTAAACCTTTGTGCTCCGGCAAGCTATGATATTATAGGTGTCAAGCCAAGGCCTCGTAATTCTCTAATGCTGTGTTGTGTTGGTTTTGTTTTCTGAAATAAAAGAGAGAACAAAAAAATAAAGTTTTTCAAAGACAAATACTTCATTTCTGAAAATATATTTATATACATTACCTGTTCACCAACACTTAGCACAGGCACAAGGGTGACGTGGATCAGACAAAAATTCTCAGGTCCTAAACTTAAACCACCAATTAAAAAATTGAAACAATCTTTAAAAAAATAATAGTCAAGGTTAGAGGAGATAATTTTCTTACCTACAGTGTATGACAATTGGCTAAGTGCATCAATGAAAGGTCTGGATTCATCATCCCCTGCATGCAAACACAAAAGATTGATTTCTCTTTTTATATAACAGAGAAGCCACAAAAAAAATCAAAATTCTCTCTCGTTTTTTTTTTCTAATTACCTATAGTTCCACCTAATTCGATGATACAAACATCAGGAGGACCTTCTTCTCCACCCATTCTTTTACTGCATCAGTGATGTGAGCAATAATCTAAAATCCATTACAAACCAAAAAACTTAAAACTCAAAAAACTTATGTTAAAATATAATATATTGTAAACTTTCTTTCATTTATACCTGAACTGGAGCCCCTAGGTAATCTCCTTTCCTCTCTTTATCCATTACATACTAACAACATCAAAAGGAATAGTAAAAAAAAAAACTTTAGTTATTGAGTTGTTTGCAGATAAATCCTAATCCGGTAGTTGAGATCTAAGGACTTAACCTGATTAATCTTCCCGTAAGTGATATTGTTATCTCGAGTTAACGTGGAATCTAGAAACCTTTCGTAGTTTCCAAGATCAAGATCCACCTGTTTTTTCAAACCCACCAGAAATGTTTTTTTCAAGTTTAAATCTTTAAACCCAAATTAAGGTTTGATGAAGAACAGAGGCAAGTTGGTTTCTCTTTTTTTTTTTTCACCTCACTGCCATCGTCTAAGACAAACACTTCGCCATGTTCATAAGGGGATATGGTTCCAGCATCATAGTTCAGATAAGGATCTAGTGAGATCAAGGAAAAGGAAACATTCAGACAAAAGATTGAATATTTCGTAAGGAAACATATTCATTAAACTTGAATGAATGAAAGAAAAGTACCGATTTTGATACAAGTAACGCGAAGACCACATGACTGAAGAAGAACACCGATACTGCTTGCTGTGATTCCTTTTCCTAATCCACTCACAACACCTCCTGTCACAAGCACGTACTTCATCTTGATCTCCTATCCAATTTCTTTAAAGGAGTTTTATATCCTGAAAATAAAACGTCACCAGACCAGATTAGCAATCAATGAAAGGGGAATATTTTCAGAATTTCGTTCAAATCATATATTTTACAGACAAAGCAGGTAAGTTACAAGAGAGATACATGAGCAAACTGTGTAACAGAGAGGGATAGATAGAAAAACCAAAAGCTTTGAAACAAAGAGAATTTGGTTTTAGGTAAAATCCCATGGTTTACAATAGCGACTTGCTTAAGTTTATTCGTGAAATATTAACAAACAAAAAATAGTTTATTAGCGAAAATGAAAATCAACATTTGTGGTTTATCTTACCGAAAATAAATAAATAACCTATTTTGGATTGCAATAGATTATATTTTGATATTTTCAAAATCAAAACTGTTTCCTAGGCTTTGTTTGATTAGGAGAGAAGGACAATTTATAGAGAAGACAAATGGTTTGAAATTTAATATTTTAAAGATTATACATTTGCAGCATATAATAGCAAGCATGCTATTATATGCTGCAAATGTATAATCTTTAAAATATTAAATTTCAAACCATTAAATTACCTACTGCTCGTCTTCTCTATAAATTGTCCTTCTTTCCTAACCAAACAAAACCCAGGAAACAGTTTTGATTTTGAAAATATCAAAATATAATCTATTGCAATCCAAAATAGGTTATTTATTTATTTTCGGTAAGATAAACCACAAATGTTGATTTTCATTTTCGCTAATAAACTATTTTTTGTTTGTTAATATTTCACAAATAAACTTACGCAGTCGCTATTGTAAACCCTGGGATTTTACCTAAAACCAAATTCTCTTTGTTTCAAAGCTTTTGGTTTTTCTCTCTATCTTCTTGTTACACAGTTTGCTCATGTATCTCTCTTGTAACTTACCTGCTCTGTGTAAAATATATGATCTGAACGAAATTCTGAAAATATTCCCCTTTCATTGATTGCTAATCTGGTCTGGTGACGTTTTATTTTCAGGATATAAAACTCCTTTAAAGATTAATTGGATAGGAGATCAAGATGAAGTACGTGTTTGTGACAGGAGGTGTTGTGAGTGGATTAGGAAAAAGAATCACAGCAAGCAGTATCGGTGTTCTTCTTCAGTCATGTGGTCTTCGCGTTACTTGTATCAAAATCGGTACTTTCCTTTCATTCATTCAAGTTTCAGAGTTTAATGAATATGTTTCTTTACGAAACACTCAATCTTTTGTCTGAATGTTTCCTTTTCCTTGATCTCACTAGATCCTTATCTGAACTATGATGCTGGAACCATATCCCCTTATGAACATGACGAAGTGTTTGTCTTAGACGGTGGCAGTGAGGTAAAAAAAAAAAGAGAAACCAACTTGCCTCTGTTCTTCATCAAAACTTAATTTGGGTTTAAAGATTTAAACTTGAAAAAAACATTTCTGGTGGGTTTGAAAAAACAGGTGGATCTTGATCTTGGAAACTACGAGAGGTTTCTAGGTTCCACGTTAACTCGAGATAACAATATCACTTATGGGAAGATTAATCAGGTTAAGTCCTTAGATCTCAACTACCGGATTAGGATTTATCTGCAAACAACTCAATAACTAAAGCTTTTTTTTTACTATTCCTTTTGCTGTTGTTAGTATGTAATGGATAAAGAGAGGAAAGGAGATTACCTAGGGGCTGCAGTTCAGGTATAAATGAAAGAATGTTTACAACATATTATATTTTAACATAAGCTTTTTGAGTTTTAAGTTTTTTGGTTTGTAATGGATTTTAGATTATTCCTCACATCACTGATGCAATAAAAGAATGGGTGGAGAGAGTTGCGATGATTCCTGTAGATGGAAAGGAAGGTCCTCCTGATGTTTGTATCATCGAATTAGGTGGAACTATAGGTAATTAGAAAAAAAAAACGAGAGAGAAGTTTGATTTCTTTTGTGGCTTCTTCTGTTATATAAAAAGAGAAATCAATCTTTTGTGTTTGCATGCAGGGGATGATGAATCCAGACCTTTCACTGATGCACTTAGCCAATTGTCATACACTGTAGGTAAGAAAATTATCTCCTCTAACCTTGACTATTATTTTTTTAAAGATTGTTTCAATTTTTTAATTGGTGGTTTAAGTTCAGGACCTGAGAATTTCTTATCCACGTCACCCTTGTGCATGTGCTAAGTGTTGGTGAACAGGTAATGTATATAAATATATTTTCAGAAATGAAGTATTTGTCTTTGAAAAACTTTATTTTTTTTGTTCTCTCTTTTATTTCAGAAAACAAAACCAACACAACACAGCA
>OVBJ01003216.1:0-13204 GCA_900406535.1 Noccaea bulbosa
ATTTGTATTTTTTTAAGTTGAAGGTTAAATTTGCACACAAAAAAATAGTTTGCGGGTTTTTTTGCATAAAGTATTTTAAATTTTATGACAAATATAGCCAGGGGCTATATAGCGGGTGACTTTGGAGTTCAAGGGATTGACTTGCACGTAATATAATTGAGAGTTTAATTTGCAAAAAAAATTAGTTCGCGGGTTTTTTTGCACAAAACCATTTTTATTACTATTTTGTTTTGTTTATTTACGGTTATTATGATTTCTTAAAGAGGTCTAACATTAGATTAGCGGTTCGAAACAAAACTCAACGGACTTGGCTGGCCCAATAGAAAAGAAGCTCATGTTTAAATTACTTTTATTTTGTATTTTAAGCAAATTTTACAAAAAACTTTGGTTTTTGGTTTTTGGTTTTTGGTTTTCAGATTTTGGTTTTTGAATTTTGGGTTTTTGATTTTTCTGTAGATTTTAGTTTTTTTAAAAACTTGAATGGTGCTTTATATAATTTTTGGTTTTTGTCTATATATTTTTTCAAAAACTATTTTGAATTTTATTTTATTTTTTAAGTGTTTAAATTTCCTACATAAATATATAAACTTTATGAGTTTTAAATTACTAAAATAAATCTTATAAATAATAAACAAAAATTATGAATAAAAATAGTTAATATTTTTTTTAAATTAAAAAAATTATTGAGTCAATTTTATTGATAGGCTTAGATCTGTTTTCATATTTTCGTTTTTTTTTTAATATAATTCAGGGTAAACCAGTTGTCTTCTTACTATATTGTTGCCTAAAATAGCAGTATTTATAATAAAATTAAACTAAACAAGTTATCGATAATTATTTGGGAGAAACCAACAAAACAAAGATTTTGGCCATGAATGGTGAAAAACTGGAATGGTGATTTTAGATTTTGGCTTTTCTATTTATATTTTCTTTTCCAAAATTATACTTATAATATCTGTTTTTCTATTTATATTTTCTTTTTCAAAATTATACTTATAATATCTGTTTTTGTACTTTTCTTTTTAAGTGTTTTAGGTCCGATTGGTGTTTATACTGTGAGGACTTTTAGAGTTTTTTTTTTTTTTTTTTTTTTTTTTTAANGGTAAATGCTAGACTTATAGATGGGTCCAGACTAATCCTCTGGGGAAGATGCAGCCCACGGATAGACCCTCTCTCCGGATATTCAAATGGGCCATAAGCAATGGGTCCATATTCGTGTAGGTGTCCAGAGACATCATAAAGTAGTTCTCTCCAGCATGGTTTGAACTCCCGACCTGGTTGCAGGTAGCAGCCCTTCCTTACCATTAGACCACGATGTTCCGGAACTTTTAGGGTTTTTAAAGCCCTTAAAACTTTTATTTTATCAATCATGCTTCTAAAACTGTATTTTTAAAAAAAAAAAACTTTACTAATTGATATTTATTAAATTTTTTTATTCTTTTAAGATCCATTTTCTAATATTGTATATTTAAAAAGTATTATTAGTTTAATAAAAAATATTACAAAAATAATAAAAATAACAATCATAGTTGTTACAGTTTTTTGTTACCAATCAGATTTTCATAAATATTAAAAATAATACTCCCAGATTTTAATGCCAAATTCTCTAAAGACAAAAGCATAAAGCAAAAGTCCTTATTAACTACTCCTTAACAATCGGGACCTAAAATTACTAAAACTAGGAATAAGCCTATGCAATGCACGGGTCATGATTATTACAAATATTTTTTCAATTGTTTTTTAGTTTGGTTAATTGTAATACTACTTTTTTATTATTACGATATGTCGTTAGCTGTGTCATTTCCGTATCGCTGCATGTGTTTTTTTTTTTTTTTTGGGTCATGTATTGTTGCATGTGTTTATTAAGGCTTTCAAATATATTTGAGAAATTAGCATGTATAGCAATAAAAAAAGTGAAATTAGGTAAACAGCCATAGTTAAAGTTTGGTTAGAATATAGAAGGTATAATATGTATTAATGGCAAAATTGCCCTCTAAAATAATGAGAAGAAAAATCTTGAAGTATTGTAGCAACTAAAAACTAAATTTCTCTTTATTCTTCATCCTCAATGGCTACGAATATGAACCAAAAATTCAGGTTAAACAATTCCACAATTTATGTCATATGGCTTCAAATCTATACACTTAACAACCGCCTCATAGTTCTCCAACTTATCTTTTTTTTTTCTCTTCACCTTCAATGATTTTTGTAATTTTTGGATCTCAACAAAATTTGATCTGTAGCAGTAATTTAATGAAATTCGGTTTGATTTCTGCCTTCTTCAATCTCAAACTCTTCACTTTAAAGACGACAACTTTAGCAGTCTCGAGAAAGCAAAAGAAAACCATAAACTATACTCCTCTGTTCCTAAATATAAGATTTTTTAAAGTTTTCACACATATTAAGAAACATTTATTGTTTAACAACTAATATATCATTTTCTTAATCAAACCACTTTTTAATAAATATGAACCAATAGAAATTCAATAATTCAATTACATTTAATTAATGGTTCTTGAAATTTGTAAAAAGTATCTTAAAATTTTTAAAACATCTTATATTCTGGAACAAAAAAAAATCCTAAAACATCATATATTCCGGAGAGAGTACAATTCTATTTGATATCTGAAGAGTACTATTCTATTGTTAGAGGTATTTTTGTCTTAACCAAAAATCACTGGTTACTCAACTTATTTTAATTTTGTTATGGCTATAAGCTTATTAATGTGGTCCAATATGGTTACCCAGCAAATTCTCCCAATATATTTTGTGACTAATATTTAGTATTTCTTTATCAAACAAAAAAAAGACTAACGTCTAGTATACACATCACACAAAAAAAAAGGAAAAAATCGTAAAGTTAAAGATTGAAGAAGATGTAGGGTAATGCTAATGTTGTGTTTGTTTTCAAGTATTCAAACGAATTGGTTTAATGTTATGGCTTGTTCTTCACATTGGAAAGCATTGGAATGCAATTTTGAAAACCTTGCACCTGAAATTCTAAATTTTCAGCCGAAATAATGCACGTAAACAAATCATGTTGAAGTCCCCATTGTCTTTATCACATGCTTGAATTGCCAGCCAAAATTAAATCAACTCATGTTAAGAATTTATGACAAAAACTCTGGTTTAAAAACTCCAAAAAGAGAAGTCTTAATGTGAAATCAGTATGAACAAACTGGTGTATAACTAATGAGTATGAAAAATCCATCCACAAAAATCTGATGGGAAAATATACAAGTGATCTCTTTAACATCTCAACAAATGTGTCTCTGCTTTTAAAATGGGAAGTTCAGGTTCTTAGTTCCTGCAAAAGCAATCTCAATATTTTTCCTCAAACTATCACCCAAAACTTGCATATGGAATTATTGAATGGTAAAGAGTAACGTCTTGATAGCACCTTGTTTATAGTAGGTTATCATGTGGCTGACCAGCAGGTTCGATGACTAATATTGTGACGCAAGATGCTTAGATGTGGGGGGAGGTCTAATCTACTGTCTACTGTCTTCCCATCCTCCTCGTCTTTGTATGGATACTTCTCACACCAATCATATCATCAGCCTAAACAAATACATTTTTAAACGAAATACTATAATCAGAAGCTCCACAAACTACCAATTTGGGAAGTTTATAGGATTCATCAAGAGGCTAATTTATTGAGTTCATGGGATTGCCAAATTTGGTTGTTCGAAGAAACATTTGCGTTTTGCTGGTTAAGATCATAGAGTTGCCGAAGCATGTGTTGTGTTGTCTCTAAGAAAATATCATTATGCGACACCAAAAAGCATAAATTAGAAACAAACAGTTCGACACATCACTCCCATTGAATATTTTCATTTGCGTTTTGATTCAAACAGCTAATGAAATGACCTCGAAATACGAAATTTTTCTACTGTATTCGAATATAAAGACTGAAATTTTTAAGCGCTGGTTTAGAAATGAAAGGCAAGAACGAAAAAAGTAAAAAAAAAAAACTTGTATGAAGCCATCTATAATTGAACATCGTGGCTGAAGTAGATGGGAACGGATATGGCTAACCTTTGTTTAACGAAGAAGCATCTTTGACGGACGAAGTCATTCTTTGAAGACTCACCTGTCTTCTATTACGAACATGACGGAACGGGTTCATTGGCCTCTTAAATCAATAAATAGGACACAATAAATTTATTTGAAGTAAATCTAGAAATTTCAAGCTACAATATCCGGATCTCTTGCCCCTTGAGACTTGAAACAGAGTGAGACCTATTTGTCTCAATCAATCCTCTCATGTCTGAGTTTTTCCTTAAACCTCTGAAAAAATTGGATGTACAAATCAATTGGGCTTTTAGAAACCGATTAAACCTTAAAATCTGCATATACAAATCTGATCCCGAAGGTTCTCATATATTTACCCCTAAGCTTCAAAAACACTCTACCTAGATTGAAAAGAGATAGAGATTATAATTTTCATAACTGGATTTCTCTATTCGCTCATAACCTTGGAAGTTTGCACCAGGGAAGATGTCAAGTCCTTGCCATTATAAATCAATCGTAGAACCTGCAAAGTAACAAAAACATATCCAAAAATAAGTAAAAAAAAAATGGAGAGAAAACAGAAACTATGTTTTATATTTCCCTTCATTCCATACCTAAGAGTTCCCTGGTGCACCAGGGAAATGTGTTTATATGAAATTTGTAAAAGTTTGGTTGTTATTATTAATAATATGTTTATGTGAATCTGTTTTTTTTTTTATGATACGTGTTGGTTTATTTTTGTAGCTGCCTTATATTTGTTTTTAATCATGTTGCAATTTATCTAGTTTAAACAAATAATACTTTTTTCTATTTTACAAAAGTGTCATTCACATATTTTTCCACAGTACAATATTATGATATTTTTTACAATATATCTCAGACTGCCTCCTTGTAAAAAATGGACAAAAATTGCTTTTTATTTTATGCAATTACCTAAATAAAGTAGTTCAAAAGTCGACAATATAAGACAGTAAGCAATATGAAATACCTTTAAATTATCGATTTGAATTGTGAAATGTTTTCATCCAAAAAAAGAATTGCGAGAAATGTATGTGGGTATTTATTGTTGTTTCTTTCTTTTTATGTGTAATATAAATGTTATACTATATGATTGTCTTTTGATTATTCTAGATGAATGTTTTTTATTTTTCTTTTATCATGGAAGAGGAGGACACATTTCTGATTTCATCACTGAGAAGAAGGACAAGGAGAAGGAGTAGGAGTAGGAGGAGCTCTGTAAATGGCAGGAATCGTTCGAGGGAAGAACATTTGCCTCACTCCTTCTGCTTTTATTATCGGGAATATAATCCCTGAAGCACTCTGTTCCACAACAATAAAAAAAAAAATAGATTCAAGATTTTAAAATTAAAAGAGTATAACAACAAAAACGACGACGTACCGATATTAGCTTACCTCCGAGCCACAACCGTTTAACAGAAGGAAGAGGCACAAGCAAACGACCAACTCCGAAGATCGCAACCGCGAAGAAATGAAGAACAAGACTCATAGGTCTCGAATTCAACCCCGAGAGCAAAGCCACAGGTCCCGACGAACACACACCTCCAGCTGGTTAATCACATCTTAAATACAGGAGGGACATCTCCACGAGACCTTGTTTCTCGCTGGCAACTCTCCAGCTTCGAAATAAAGAGAAGTAGTTAGAACAGTACGAAAAATAATCAAAGGGATAAGATTACTTACATTTTTGTTTGTGGAAGAACACCATCAACATAGTGTCATATTTATTTAGTTTTACTTATGGTTCACATATATTTTGCTTAAAATTTGCTTATGTTATACTTATTTTTGTGAAATATATTTTTGACATCTATATTCTTTTTATATATACTAGGAGATGATCCGCGCTTCGCGCGGAATTTGTCACTACTATGACTGACGATATCAAGTTTTGGAATTTAATTTTGTGTTTCAAAAATATCATATGCATAATAATTAAATAAAAATTGTCGGTATAAGTCATGTTATGTTCTGTCCCGTTTCGTCATGTCCATTCCATCTTGTTCCTGCCCATTTTGTCTATTCCGTTATGTCCCGTTCCTTCTCATCTCTTTTCGTCCTGTCACATCGTGTCTAATTCTTTCTCATCATTTTTTTCCTGTTCCATCTTTTCCATCCTGTCTCGTTTTATCCCATTTTGTCATGTCCCATCATGTCTCGTTCCTTCCCCTTCTGTTATGTTTCTCCCCATCCGGTCTCATTACTTTTTGTTTCTGCCCTTCCTGTTCTTTCCCTTCCCGTCCCGCTTCGCACATAATTTTACGTTGTTATTCCTGACTTGGTTAGAAGAAAATTCGAAGATATCAAATTTCGTAATTTAGTTTGTGTTCTAAAAATTTCATACACAATCCATATATATAAAGTTAAATCTTCTTTTTTTTTCCTCATAATTAAGGTCAGACAAAATTATCATCTCGTCCCATCCGGTTCCATCCCATTTCATTATGTTCATTCTCGTCCCGTCCCATCTCATTCCATTCATTATGTCCCTTCCCGTCTCTAAATATAACAAGAGTTACGCACAATTTCCTTCATGTCCCATTTTGTTCATTCTCGTCCCATCATGTCCAGTCTTGTCTTATTTCATCTCAAAATATTTTTAAAATAAATGTATTTTCTATAATATATTGACATGAGTTGATGTATTTATTTGAAGATAAATATTATAAACTATATAATCAAATCTCACAAAAATAAAATTTCTAAATAGTAGTTTATGTAGATCGATACATAAGTTTTTTTACAAAAAATGACTTTTCAAATTCTTGCTAAAATTATTATATTAATTAATGATCATATTAATAAATGATCATAAATAATTAAAATATAAGAAGAGAAATATAATAAATTAAAGAAATAAATTCAAATAAATAAATAAATTGATGATGTATCACAACATTAGAGTAGGAGTTTGATGATGTGCCATCATGAGAAGAGATAATGTTTAACTTTATATATATAGATACTAGGTGAAGCTCCACGCGTTGCGTGGATTTGTATTATATAACAAAATATACAACATCTTGTAAACATTTCATGGTTTATTTTTTTAGTTTTGTAATTGATTAATTGACTGTTACATTTTTTTATTTTAGAATTTAATTGACTGTTACAAATTGGTAATTTTGAAAATTTAATTCAATTGACTATTTCTATGAGGCAATGTAAATATTTAATATGATTGAATGTCTAGAAAGTATCTAAACGATGTTATTATTATTTAATATGGACAACCATATATACAATATTAGAATAGGTTATTATTACTATTATTATTGTTATTATTATTATTATTATTATTATTGTTATTATTATGTGTGAAACTCAATATTGAATGTCTATAAAATATTTAAATGAGATTATTATTATTTAATAAGGACAACCATACAATATTAGATTATTATTATTATGTGTGAAACTCAAGTTTTATATGTATAATTTATTTAATGTTCATGAACTGAATGTAATTTAATTGTGTAGTTAATATGAAATAAATATTTGCATTATGTTTTTGTGTGAAATATTTTGTTTTCTACGTATGATTGTTTTTTTTTTTTTGTTTTTTTTTGTTATCAACGTTTATGCCCATTGACCAATCCTCTCACTGAAGAAATAAACCCCACATGGGGTTAGGTGGAGTCGCATAACCCAACGTATGATTGTTTTAATTGCATATTTTTTTAAGACATTGTTTGTATTTTGTCATTAAAGGAGATGAGAACAAAAAAGTAACTGACGCATAAGTAACTAAATGGGATGAGGATAATCAGGGATCTATTATAACGTACAAGAGACCGAGGTTTTTGAGATATTAGTGATCTGAGTCAAAATCTTGGTTCGTTGATTCTACCAAAATCAGGGATAAAGTAGAAAAATTGTTTCTTGGAATTGATTGAAATCGAGAAATACCGAGAGAGAAGAGAGAAATATTGATATCGTAAAACATTGGTGGAGAAATTATTATGAGGAAAAAAATGGTGTCATAAAATAGGTTTTTTATAAATTTGTGAATAAAATTTCAGTTTAGAAGTTGGGAGGACACGTGTCACAAAATTGGAGAGACAGATGTCAGCACCTTAGAAAATGTGAAAGAAGACAACCCTATTATATTAATGGGGCGATTGCTTAAATAGTCCACTTTCAAAAACTAATTGCTTAAATAGACCCATCATGTGTACTTGGGCCTGACATTTTGTACATGGAGGGTCTATTTCTGCCATTAGATTCCGAAAATGGACTATTTAGAGTAATTCCCTCTATATTATATTAGAAGATAGATAGATACACAAATTTTATTAGTAAGAGAAATTTTATTAACAACACCTACAAAGTATTTCACTAAGCAATTATTGATAGACAACATAATGACCTGAAGCTACTGAATTTGCATACCTCAAAAGCAAAAATCAATAATTATCAAGTTCATTCAAGAAAAAAAATAACATACTTATTTTTCTTCAAAAAACAACAATCCGTGTTGCCGACAGCACGGGTCATAATATTTTTATCATGAAAAATTATTGTTTGTTAAAGATGACAAAAAATTGTTTATTACATAAATACAAAGAATATAACTCTGCTGAAATTTATGGTTATGGGTCAGAACATGTTTTTTGTTCTTAAGTGGAGAAAATTTTACGGCTACGAGTAGGAACATGTTTTTGGTACTTAAGTGGACAAAAAATTTCAAAACCATAACTAAAATCAGAAAATCAATAATGATGAAATTTAGGATAGATGATAAAAATAAAAACATTTTTAGTATAATATATAAATCATGTGTTGTCGACAACACATGTCAAAATAGAAAACGCATGTGCAATAAGAATGAATAAAAATATGATATTTTAGTCAAAATTTAATCTGATATAAAATAAATAATTATAAATATCATAAACGAAAAAATAACATATTTATTTTTTAATAAAAAAAACAATATGTGTTGTCGACAACTTGGATCATGAACGGAACTCACCTCTTAAAACGGTGATGGTTTATATGTTTAATTGCCACTAGATCTTGACCCGTGCTGCTACAGCACGGGCGTTGTATCTTATAAAAATGTATTTAAGTATGATAACTAAGTGAATTAATTATTCAATCATAAATTTGATTTAGGATTAAAATAATTATTTAATTATATGATGAAAATGAGATATTTATGGCATGTGTGTTTAATTTAGAGATACTAAAAAAACATGATTTGTTTTAGCCATTACTTAATTGAACAGTGATGAGCCTGTTTATTTGAGCCCATATACCCATTCACTGTTTTTTTTTTTTTTTGTAACATTAACAAATAATTAAACAAACGGAACAAAATACAATCGTGAAAGAGAAATTGATTTATCTGAAATCGATCTGGAAATTGATTTGATATTTTTCAAATAATGATGTGAAACCTAATTCATGACCCGTGAACACATGTTGTTGTTATTTTATGAAGAAAAATAAGTTTTTTTTTTTCGTTAAATAGATTGATAGTTACTGAGTTTTCATCAAATTAAATTTTGGTTAAGACATCATATTTTCTTTCATCCTTATTGGACTTTCATGGACTTGCGTCTTTTATCTTGACTCAACAACTCGAGTTTTATGTCTTATATATAAAAAATGTTTTGTATTTTTATCATCTATCTTAATTTTTAATTATTATTGATGATTTTCTGATTTTAGTTATGGTTTTGGATAATTCTGTTATTTGCGATAATTCTGTTTAACAAATTCTCATATATACTATATATACGTGTGTTCTGTAAATGGCGCATAATTATCCATCGCATTACTCCTTCTCCATTATATTCTATGAATTGTTTAGTAAAAATCATTTTTTTTATAACTATGGAATCCTAAAAACTTTATAGCCCTAAAGATTATTCCCACAAAACTTTGCATCTGGATATGCGTATCGAATTATTCCAAATTTAATATGCGGCTAGGTGGCCAAAGAGACTCAAACCCAAAACTCTCCCACTTGAAATTTACCATTAGGCCAAGGCAACTTGGTGAAAAGTGATTTCTTCTTCTTAAAAGAAAACTTATGATGTTCTCTAGTATGTGCTTAACCATAGGAAGTTTTTATGTTTTCTGGTTGTGACTTTCATAGTTCTTTATATTTGTTGTATACTCCCTCCGTTCCTGAATATATGATGTTTTAGAGTTTTCACACAAATTAAGAAACATTTATTGTTTAACAATTAATACATATTTCTCTTACCTAAATTACTTTTTAATAAACATTAACCAATAAAAATTCAAGAATTTACTTACTTTTAATTAATAGGTCTTGAAGTTTGTAATTTACTGGCATTAATGAACAAAAAGTACCTTAAAAATTCTAAAATATCTTATATTTTGGAACAAAGAAAATTTCTAAAACATCCTATATTCAGGAACAGAGGGAGTATTATAAAAGATAAGCATCTTGTCTTTCATAGTTATATATGTTTTTTATTTGTTGTATATATAAAATAAAAACTTAGAAAATTAAATATTTGTTCTTAAATATCCTGATTTTTTCAATATTTGTTTCAAAATTCTTCGTATTTTCCCGAATAAAACCGTAATTTCTCGAAATATCTTCAATTTTCATGATTTATTAAGATTTCAAATATTAATTTTTAGTCCCAAATTTCCGACTCCCATCCCATTCTCGTTATTTCCTGTCCCTTTATAATAAAGAAATGCACAAAGCATTGGTTTGATAATATATATGTTTTTCTCAAAAATTTCTTACAAAAAACTCTGTAATTAGTCCTGTTTCCAAACACTCTTTCTTTGTTAACTGATTGGTTTTTTGATAATTTACATGTTTTTTCTGCAAAAATTTTCTGACTGGAATACAATTTGTGCTTAAGTTTTAATAGTATAGATTATATTCAACCAGGTATATGAAAAAGTTATTCGATCCGTGGAAGAAAATTATTAGATCCGTGAAATAAAATTATTATACCCGTAAAAGAAGATTATTCAACCTGTAAAATAAAATTATTAAACCCATAAAAAAAAATTAGTCAACCCATATAAAAAAGTATTCAATCCGTAATAACTATTTGACCCAGGAAAGTAAATTATTTACTCTTAAAAAATTATCCATCATATGTCAAAAAATCATTCAATTCGTAAAAGTGATTCAACAGATGAAAAAAATATATAATATCTTATATTTTTTTGTTTTTAAGTTATTAAAAACATTATACTGAACAATTCCAATGTAAGAGACCAATTCTAATTGGAAAAAATAAGGGTGATTTTGGTGAATAATCATATTGAGAATACAAATTAAGAATATAGCTATAAGGTTTGAAAATTAATTGGGTAACCAAACCTTACATTGTTCGGACGATATTGTCCTCAACCATCCTTTTGGTGGCTCATCCTCGGAAGTTGTTGTACCCACCATGGATCTTATTATACTCCAACAATTTTTTTTTCCTCAACGAGATAACATTAAACGAAAAGGGAAATGGAAGTGAAAGGGGAGAGGTTTATAGCCAAAGTGAAATTGGGATTAGTAGAGCTGGTTTCGTAAGGGAAAAGAAGAATAAAGAAGAGGATGGCGAAAAAAAAAAAAAAAAGATAAGAGAAGAGAGAAAAAAACCGTGAGGAAGAAGAAGGGTATTTTAGTCACTAATACATGTTACATACAGAATATTCTAGCCAGTCGTTTATTATGGTTGTTGAGTTAATTTGACATTTTTTTATTGTATAGTTTCCCAAAAAATAAAGCCTTGGACCAAAAATCGGATTAAAATTGAAATGTATTCTTTTGATTACAAACTGTAATTGGCTTTCATTTTAATTTCGAGCTGTTCGTTATGGGCTTTATTTAATTAAAAAATGGTATTGTCTAGAAAAGAGGGGGAGAGATAATAATTTTCTCTTTAGGGAAAAAAGTTAGTTTGGCCATAATTCAAGGTTTTATTACTAGATTAGCTATGATTTTTTTTATTACTAATGAGTTTTTTATACATATTTTACCCTCAGATCATTTGTTAACAAAAAACTCAAATTTCATAAATGCCTTTACAATAAAAAAATCGAAAAACAATAGACTTATTCTACTGACACAATAGATTTATTTTTTGATAGACTAATTTTTTTTAGCCACATATTTATTTAATTTTGATAGACTTATTTAAGGATCCATAGATTTTTCTTTTCCTTTAGACATAGATTTATTTAATTTTGAAAAACTTTTTAAATTTCAATAGATTTAATTTTCTTTGGCCATAGATTTGCTTAATTTTGATAGATTTATTTAGTTTCTATAGATTTAATTTTCTTTGGACATAGACTTACTTTATTTTTGATAGACTTATTTGATTTCTATAGATTTAATTTTCTTTGACAATAGATTTACTTAATTTTGACAGAGTTAATTAGTTTTTGATAAACTTGTTTTTCTTTAGCGACAAATTTAACTAATTTTGACAAACTTATTAGTTTTTTAGTTTTATTTCCTTAAGCTACAGATTTAAACGAAAAGTTTGTTTTACTTTGAACACATATTTATTTTATACTAAACCAAATATAACCGAGTGTGGTTAAGCAAATCGAACCAAACCCATTTAATCCAAACCAACGTTTTAAACTCTATTCTAAGTCCACTTCTTTAACTCATTGTAGTACGTATGGAAAACCTGCAACTTTTTGGCAAAAAAAAACTGTGTTCGTGTGTGCTACTTTGGAAGACGATTCCGATCAAAAATATGAGACTTGGATCACGGCAGGGCTGTCTGTGGGCAGGTGTTACTGCAGATTAAACGTACAATGACTCGGTGAAATAACCCAACCTTAAATCATCATTAAGGTCACCAAAAAATCCTGAAAATCTGCAACTTTGTTGGCAAAAAAAAAAAAACCTGCATTTTTTCAAGAGAGATTGTGGTTCCTGAATGAGAGTACTCGCATTACTCTGCTTTCTTTGAAATACAGAGAAGCAAAAAGTAGTTCTAGAGTAGTAGTTGTGTGACAGAAATAACTTTCTTTTCCATTGTTTCCTTACACAATATGATCGTAGGTTCAAAGAGTTGAAAGAAAACAAAGGCATACAAGGATGTCCTCAATACATAGATTCATATGCGTTCCAATTCATAAAAGCTTGCGAAAACACCAATTTCAGATTCTTTCAAAGCATCCCATGCATAGTTTCCAACTCCCACTTGAATTA
>OVBJ01003217.1:0-13201 GCA_900406535.1 Noccaea bulbosa
AGGATTGATTGTACATGTTCTTGTTTGATTGTTGTACAGTCGGTCTAATGTACAGTCGATCGACACCGGTTATCAGGTTGATTTCCGGTTTAAGTCGATCGAATTAGAATTNTGATTTGGTTTGGTCGAGGGGTGTCGACCGACACCAAGGAAGGGTGTCGATCGACACCGGTTATTGTGCAATCGAGCGGTTCGATTTAAATCGGCTGGTTTTGTCCGGTTCGGGCGAAGGAAACCCTGAAAACGTGACAAAAACCTTGTGGCCGCTTTTCAGAGCTCAGTTTTCGAGGAGTTGAGTTTCAGAGAGAAAATGAGGCGATTTTGGGAGAGAAATCCAAGTTTCTGGAGCAGATCTGCTGTTGTTCTTCCCTGTTCATCTTCTTTTCCCCCTTTCAGCTCATTTCAAGGTGAGTGCGTGACTGTAGGTCCGTTCTTCACAAGAGATTTTGTGGTTTTGTGTTTATAGATGTGTTCTTGAGCTGTTCTTCGTGTATTGTTGAACTGGTTTATGGTTTATTATTTATTGATTCTTTTCTGAGAACTTCCGCATTGTTAAGTAAGAAAAATAAAAAAAGCTTGGTTGTTTCACTAAGTAAGTTATATATTATTTTATATGTTCTTATTCCTTCTTATATATAATTTACAATTTTTGCATGCACAATATATTTTATAATTAACATAATATTTTTTTTAGTATTTTAAATGAATATTAAAATATTGTGCCCCGTATAATATTTGTTTCTCGATGCACCCCTGTTTGAACATACATCTCCACAATGTCTCTTGGAGCTGTTCTCCTAGAATGATGCTTTTAAAACTGAGTTTAAAAGAACTTTTTATGCATTTCTACGATATGGGTGCTCTAAGAATGCAAACTCATGATGAAATGATAGTACAATTTCTAAAATTGGATTAGTAGCAATTTAAATTGGGAATTGGCTGTCTCAACAGAGTTTAACAGGCCGAGAGCTACTAAGATACTATATGAGAAAACTAGGATACCATTTACCCAATTTAGTTTTACTCCATGCATAAGCTCTTAACATGTACCGAAACTAATTGCAAGTCAATGTAACTCATCTAAATTTTTCAACAACCCAAATTATATATCCTAACCAAAAACAGTAATATTATATATACATACAACAAAAACATCCAAGATAAAATCTATATTCTTTACAAGAAAAAGAAGGCCATATGAATTTCGTTGACGACAAATCCACAATGTTATACTTATATTATTATATGGACATGACCTTTACCTTCTCCTCACGTAACCGGCATTGTCGAAGTCCCTCCACTTTCCCTCCTTGGACCCCACATTTAATTCAAAACTAACCCATTGGTACGTATTCTCTATACGATACGGTTCAACGAATTTTAACCGTATTTTGTCACTAATTTTTTTTTTTTTTCTTAAAGTGGCCACAACAAATTTTTTTGGAAATCTGTTTTGTCATGGTTATTTTGCGCAAATTTATTCTATTGCATTATATTATTATTTTTCGTATGGCTTGCTACAACTTTTGAATTCGTAATCTTTGAGTTTGATTAGAATAATAATTTCGTCATTTGTGAGATTGGGAGGTGTGTACGGACTAGTGTGTGACACAAAAGTAAAATAAAGAAAATAATGGAGAAGAGATCTCTAGTGGGACAAGGCAATTAAAAGGGCGGCAATCTCCGTCGTTTCAGAAGCAACTAAAGGGCCCTTCATTTATTGACTTATCCACATTCTCAAATGCGATTACGCATTTACCTAATTGCATTTACCTAATTGCATCTTTTACTTTTTTTTGATAAGAATTGCATCTTTTACTTGTTTAGCTTCTTCTTCTACAAACACTACCACTTTTGTTCTTTGAATTTGTAGCAAGTGGCCAACCATATTTAATTTCGCCATACTTTTTTTGTTTAGTTGGATTTAATTATATAATTTTTGAAGACGTTATGGGAGGATTATGAGCAAGCAAATACCTTTTTTGTAGACATTCACCGATCAAATAGTACAAATAATGATAGTGGTCTTATTGCTTCAAATTCAGCGAGCAGTTATAATCTAAATCAGATAAAACAATCAGTCAATATAAACAAAATATATAATACAATAATATGCCATATTTTGAACATTATTCCGTCGAAATGGAAATACTTCGTGGAAAAAGCACATCAATTCAATTCCATCTCCTTTAATTTATTGTTGTACAGAGCCAACCGTTTTGGAATTTTTTTTCTTCTGTTTTACGTAAGAGTATTGATCCAGATAACGTGTTTGTTTAAAACCCGATATATTATTGGTTGACTAAAAAAGAAAGAATAGAACTAGGAGGCTTGGGAAAAAAATCCGAACCGAACCAAAAAGCACAGACCGATTCAAACTTAAACTGGTACAAAAAAAACCAAATGTTATTTAAATTTCTAAACCTAAAAAACCGAAATTGAACTCGAACAGAATAGAAAACCGAATAGATAACCGAAGTATAATTATATACAAAAATAATTAGTTATATTTTTATTTAAAATAACCAAAATATGTAAAATTATAATTCTATACTGAAGATATTCAGAATAAAATAATCAAAATATCCTAATTTTCATAGTAATATTCATTAAATTTAATTATTTTGCAAGCTTAATTAAATTTAATTTAAATTATTTTATTTTTTGATTTTTTAACCGATATTTAAATACCTTAAACCAAACCAAAACCAATCTGTAACCGAGCGAAACCGAACCGAACCCGAACCGAAAATGAAAAATAACCGAACAGGTTCTACATCTTTAAAACCGAAATATCTGAAACCCAAAAAACTCGATCTGAATCCGAACGGATAACTGAATGTATAGGCCTAAAGAGAACCCATATTAATGAAATATATGTATATAAGCTAATGTGTTTTAAAGAAACCACAGGGGTTGAAACAACGAGTTTAAAAAAAAAAAAAAATTATCAATGCGGAATTTTCAGAAAGAACTCAATAATTAATGAATCAAATGACAATTCAGTTCAACAATAAATCAAAGACATTAATAAAATCTAGCAACCTAAACACCAAGTTTGCAAGACAATAGTTCAAATAAATAATAACTCAAAACCATAAATCATCCTATCATCCTCATCGTCTATCGGCCTCATTCCGCGGCGGCACATTCCTGTTACCTGCATCACATTGGAATAGAGATGCCAAAGTATTATCATAAATACTTAGTGAGTGGATCATCCTGCCATGTACGTCAACCACCAAACAGTACATCAAACAATAACCAACAATAACAACAGCGGCAATGATCAACAAAAGCAACAGAATCGCAATAGTACTCGTGTCGAACGACACCCCACTGTGTCGATTGACATCGATCGACGCTCTGCTCGGTGTCGATCGACACCACGGCACGGCCCCGCAGCCACAACACAAAACGCGACGAAAAAGCACAAAAACACAGATCCAACAACGCCCTAAACGAATCAAACTCGAAATATTCTCAGAACCACCTCACCACTAGTCTCTGTCATAGTGATCGTCGCCAAATAGGCTTCACAGCCTCGCTCTAACAACTGGTCTCCCTGAATCACCAAAATCACTATACTCCCTAAAGTCGGTCTCACTCCCTGATAAACCAACTCCCCTGCATCCCGCTCGAACACAACTCTACCTCTGTAGCAATCCAGATTAACTCTGTAAAAAGACAGCCAGTCCATCCCCAAAATCATCTCATACAGCTCCACCGGACTAATGACGAAATCCGCTGGCATAGTCTGCCCCGAAATCTGTAGATCCACCACTCTAGCTCGGCCCAAAGTAGCCAGAGATCCACCACCGACCACCTTGACCAAACCCGTACACTCGCCCTCGCTACTCTGTATGCCTCCACTCTCGGCACACTCTGGAGTGATGAAGCAATTAGATGCTCCTGAGTCAAAAAAACACATGCGACTCCACGCCGCCCACTAACAAGGTCCCTACACAAACCACTAGTGTTGAGAACCCTAGATACTATCACAATAAAAAGAAAGAAACATACAACACCAAAATTCTACCACTAAGAATTTACAAGTCTGGATCAGAAATTTTACTTGTGTTCTGGCCTGGCTGACAAGTCTGGTCTGCCTCGAACGGAGTGTACACATTCGGCGCTCCTCCCGACTGTAACGATGCAATGTGACCTGACGACTGGATCGCCAATAGCTGAACTTCCGCCACTGACCTCTGCTGCAACTTGGGACACATCGGCCTAATTTGCCCTAGCTCCTTGCAGTAGAAACATACTGCAGACTCTATGGATGTTGCCCTCTTGGGGCATGCAGCAACCTTGTGGTCCAAACCCCCACACGCAAAGCAACCACCCATGCTCTTGCTACTAGTAGATATCTCATATGCTCTCCTCTTCTAGCCCTGTGCAGGCTTGCCTCCCCTGCCAGAACCAGAACCAAAACTCTTGCACTGTTGTTGCTGCTGCTGGCCCCTAGGCTGGGTAGCAGAAACAACTGCAACTGGAACAACTTCAGAACTCACCGGACTCACCGGATCGCGCAAGTGCTCCTCTATGGAAGCTGCTAGCTCCACCAGCTCTGCTCTCGTGTGGTACATACCACCTCTGCACTGGGTCCTAAGACCCCCCCAAAGCCCCTGAAGGAACCTCTGCAACAGAACCCGCTCACCGACCAACTCACTGCCGGTATAAACCACCAGCCTACTGAACTCAGCATCTCACTCCCGTACAGACCTCTCTCCCTAAGTCAAGTCCAAAAATCTCAACTGCAGTCTGTCACGAGCCTCCTGCGGGAAAAACTTGTGGTTGAACTCCTCGACAAAGTCAACCCAACTCACAACCGCCCTCCGGGTCCTAGCAGACCTACACCAAAAATGTGCATCACCACCAAGATAATGCACTGCCAACTGAACCTGATACTGCTCTGGACACTGAATCGACTCGAAGTTCCTCTCTAGCCTCTGACGCCACTCGTCAGCCTGCTCTGGAACAACACTGCCCTCAAACGTCGGCGTGCCAATCCTTTGCATCTCCCTCATCATCATCTCACGATAAGGCGGATGCCCAACAACTGCAGCACCATGCTGCCAAACAAAACTCGCAGCCTCCTCCTGCTCACCCAAACCGGCACCCAACTGTGCCCCGGCCGCTGGAGGTGCAACCAGAGCTTGCTCTGGTACCGTCTGCGGAAGACGTGCCAATAGCTGTGTCAGTAGCCCCACTATCAAGTCACCCTGAGCTAGAGTCGCGCCCCCACTGAGAGCTGCTCCACCTCCTGCATCACCACTGATGCCCGAACCAGCACTACCTTTTGCTGACTGTGTCACTGACGCTGTCTCCCCACTTCTCTGGTGATAAACGGACCTACAGTCATGCACTTACCTTAGAACGGATTGAAAGGAAGAAAGGAGGATGGATTGGCAACAAATCAAGCCCAGAAACTCCAAAATCGCACAAGAATCACCCTCTTTCTCTCTGAAACCTCTTTGCCTCGAAAACTGTGAAAAGTGATGCGGCTACAGTGTTTTGATGTAGAAAATAGGGCTTTCAAACCTTTAACCGACAAACCAGCAATCACTCAAATCGAACTGGTCAATTTTCTTGAAGCCGGTGTCGATCGACACCCTTTTTTGGTGTCGGTCGACACCACTCGAATCAAACCAACAACTCACGCGTCAATCGACCAAACCAGAGTTTAATTCCAATAACCGGTGTCGATCGACACTCCATTTGTGTCGATCGACACTCTATTTGTGTCGATCGACACTAGTTATTCATGAGCTTTTTAACACATTTTCTTCGCGATGTTTTAACCTTAGACCGACTGTACAACAATTAAATAAGAACATGCACAGACAATCCTCAATTCTCACCTCAAAAAGCATATGTAAGCTACTCCCGAATCTCTAATATCGTCTGATACCACTTCCAAAACAACTTTAAGGTTCACAGATGTTACAAGGGTTATGTAATTTATTATCTGGATCGGGAAAATATAATTGGATGATCCGAGTATAGGAATTTGCAGGGCATTTGTTACTTTCATGGACCCCAGAAAATCACATCCCCTTTATTAAATTATCGAAATTTAGTTGCATACGCATCTCTATCTACGATTGCTCCTAAGTCGTAACAACACATATACGAAATTAACACATGATATAACTACAAAATGACATTATCTTCCAATAAGATTATTAACGATCGATCGTTATACTAATGTAATTTTTTGTATACATGTTTGTTTATCGTTTTACGTAAATCAACTTTCAGGTTTATATGGTAGTCGTGTGATTTTCAAGGAGTAAATAAACATGCAAAAGATGACAAACGATCGAAAATGATTAAGATACATATCGGTTAGATTTTAATAGATAATGTTTAATCTCCACGATCGTGGGGATTAACCATTTTTAATAGATATTGTTTTAGTTATATATATGATTTTTTTTTTGAAAAATATACAAAATATGGTCAAAATTTCCTTCCCGATTAATCCCCGATTAATCTCCGTTTTTCTAAAAAACGTTAATCCAGATCCGATCGCCCGATTAACGATTAACGGCATAGGTGACACAAAAATTGTAGTCAAACAAAATATAAAAAGGAACCCGATAGAAAAAAAAAATGCATGGCAGTACTTTTTTATAATTAAAGACAATGATTTTTTTTGGGTTTTGTGCAAAACAACCCATAAACTAATTTTTTTTTGCAAATCAAACCCTCAGTTTAAAGTTGTACAAATCAAACATCTGAAGTCACAATAACTCCGCAATATAGGATGTCTCTATATTTGTGACAAAATTTAAAATATTTTTTTGCAAAAAAACCAGCGAGCTATTTTTTTGTGCAAATCTAGCCCTCAACTTATAAAATATGCAAGTCAAACCTGTAAAATCAAAAGTCACGGCTAAAATGGACTTATATGTATTTGTCCTTAACTACAAACGTTGACTTAAAACGTCTTGGCATTTATAATATTTAACCATTTTTATTAAAAGTAAATTTAAAAAAACATAAACAAAAAACTTTAATCTTCAATTTCTCTTTTTTTTTTTTCTCTTATTAATGAATTTATCTCGAGTAATCTTATCATGAGTAAGTTGTTTCTTTTCTTCATAATCTCATTAGCTAATGATGAGGAAGAGACAAAAATAAGAACCAATTTACTCGCAATATAATTATTCGAGAGATGCTCATAAAGATATAGGACTTCAGATTTTCAAGTAATTATATTGTGAGTAAGTTGGTTCAATTTTGATTTTCTGGATTAGTTACAGTTTAGTTTTTTGGAATTTGGTTAAAAATCATAGCCCTAAACTCCTTTTTGATGGAGATAAAAGAGAATGAATATTGAATTATTGTTTTAATTATTTTAATAAAAATGGTTAAAATATTATAAATGTTATGACGTTTTAAGTCAACCTTTGTAGTTAAAGAGAAATACATATAAATCTATTTTAGCAGTGAATTTCGACTTTGCAGGTTTGACTTGCATATTTTTTTAAGTTGGGGATAGATTTGTAAAAAACATAGTTCGCGGCTTTTTTTGCTGAAAATCATTTTAAATTTTGTTACGAAAATAGAGACGTACTATATTGCGGAGTTATTTTGACTTCAGAGGTTTGATTTGCACAATTTTAAATTGAGAGTTTGGCTTGCAAAAAAAATTTAGTTTGAGGGTTGTTTTGCACAAAACCCATTTTTTACTATTTTTCTTGCATATTTTAGTTTAAAATGTCCAAAACTATTGAATTAGTAATGCTACCAAATCCATCTCATTACGAAATGGCTAAAAATAATAAAAAGTAGGAACATTATACAGCCATATTCATCCCTATCCATTGCTATAAAATAAACCAAACTTTCCCTCTCCATTCCAGTAAACTCTTTCTTAACTTCTTTTCTTGCCTTAAAACGATGGAAAAACGGAGCTTTACCAAAAACAGAGGACTGAGATTACCACCTGGGTTCCGATTTCACCCGACCGATGAAGAGCTAGTGGTTCAATATTTATATCGTAAAGTGACCGGTTTACCTTTACCAGCTTCTGTTATACCAGAAATCGATATCTGTAAAGCCAACCCATGGGATTTACCGGGTAATTAAATAAAAGAAATCTCATTTTTGGGTTTTCATTTCAATTCAAATTTCAAAATTTTAGATGGTTTTGCGTGTATGTATGTATGTATGATCCAGGTGATTGTGACTCGGAGAGGTATTTTTTTAGCATGAGAAAAGCTAAATACCCAAACGGAAACCGGTCGAACCGGTCGACCGGTTCGGGTTATTGGAAAGCAACTGGAATCGATAAGCAGATCGGGAAGAAGCTTGTGGGGATGAAGAAAACTCTGGTTTTCTACAAAGGGAAACCTCCGAACGGGACAAGAACCAATTGGGTTCTTCATGAATATCGGCTTGTCGATTCGCAACAAGAATCATCTGTAAGATTTTCATTAATTCGATCATTATTCACAGTCACAAACTGGGATATAAACTCATATGGGTATGTCTATTGTACATGCTCTAATTCTCTGTTCTTGTTTGTCTGTAAAAAAAGGAACAGAACAGGAATTGGGTTCTCTGCAGAGTGTTCTTGAAGAAGATGAGCAATAATAATAATAATAAGAGGAAAGAAGATGAGAGAGAGAAGGAGGAAGAGAGAGAAAATGTCGACATCAAGAGTACTTGTCGAGTGTTCTATGACTTTATGAGAAATGACGTGAAGAAAAGAAGATGCTGCGATTTGAATTTGACTCCTACGTGTTGTTGTTGTTCTTCAGCGTCTTCGTCGGTTTGCTCAAGTGCTCTAACTCAGACATCTGCTAATGACTCTGACACTCATGAAGAAACTAGTTGTCGGGAAAATAAGTTTTGTTTGTTTTTATAAATAAAACTTGGGAACAAGTTTCTTTAACTTTAATTAATTTTACTATGATTATCAAGTGATTTCTCATAGTGATGAAGAATAAACTCAACTTCATTAACTTCATCTAACATCAACTTGCATTGGCTAGGCTAAGATTAACCAGGTAGATATTGTGTATTCTTAGTGTAAATGAAATCAATAAAAAAAAACTTAACTTTAGAACTTTTTTTGGGAACTTATGTTTTCATTTTTTTCATTTCTTTGGTATTTTTTATTTTCTTTTTATATTGTTTCTTACTTCTGTATTTGTGTTTGCTTAATTCTTAAGAATCACATGTGATAAACAAAATCATAGAATTCGGTGAATGTATTAAGAAGTTGACATGACATTAAATTTAGTTCAGAATGCCTTCGGCATACGCTTGTTTTTATCCTTGTTTCAACTTTGTGGTTTTAAGTATCCTAAGTATTTGTTTATGATATATGCTATAAGTTTAACATGTAGATACCCGCATGAAGTTGGATAACATTACATATATTTTTCCTTATTAAAAATACGTGAAGTAAATTTGCATACTCAGATTTGGTGTTCTCCACTAATGGCAAAACAATCAATGTATTTCTGTCTTGTATTGTTGTATCTCTTAAATAATAAGCTTTTGACTCTAATCGCGGGTCTTGCACTGCTGGTAAGGCATTTAATTAGTCTTGCTCTGTTTTTTTTTTTTTTTTTTTTTTTTTTTTTTTTTTTTTTTTTTTANTAGTCTTGCTCTGTTTTTTTTTTTTTTTTTTCTCTCTTTGCTTGTTTCTCTATATAAGGTGGTTTGGTTCTAATATCCTCTCTCCTCTCCATCCTTAAGCTGGTTCTCTTCCATCCTTTTGGTGGTTCTGGTTGCGATATGTTTTGCCTTATGTTTGTTATATCCCAAAAAACATCATCAACACAATACAGTTAGTGTTTTTTCAAGCTGAGCTATAAACCATCTATAGTATTGTCCAGTAACTAAAAACGTTTGAGAATTCCTATTGAAAATCGGCAACCAGACATGACTCCATAAAATAATGTGTAGGGCAGCGTGTGTTTTTGGTTCAGAAAATCATTGTGAAGTTCGAGATTCCATTGTATAGATTTCTAAGG
This sequence comes from Noccaea bulbosa, assembly GCA_900406535.1. Taxonomy (NCBI): domain Eukaryota; kingdom Viridiplantae; phylum Streptophyta; class Magnoliopsida; order Brassicales; family Brassicaceae; genus Noccaea; species Noccaea bulbosa. The sequence continues at coordinate 9,999 of OVBJ01003217.1, forward strand.
AATAGAATCGATGAGACATCAATATACTTGCTCATGAACAATTAAGGGAGGGTGGAGTTTGCGACGGGTGTTATCATGCCTTATTTCTTCAAGACTTGAGAGAAGCTCTGGGCACATATGCAAATATATAGATTAATCACAAGCTAAAAATTTTACGATTTTGGTTTCATTGCAAAATTGAGGGAATGAAGGAAATCAGTTTACTTGGTAACAAAATGTCACCTGAAATGCCAATATAACTCATGGAGTTAAGCAAGACACGGTTCTGTGGAGTTGAGCGTCACGGCACCTACAAAAATGGGTTGTATAAGTGGGGTGAGTGGTTATCTGGTGAACATTAAAGAAATTGGGGGCAAATCTTGGGTGTGCAGCTATACCTCCAGTTGTTTTTGGGTTCACATTGGTGATGAGTATGGCCCTGTTCGTTTCAGCAGTTAGGTGATTCAGCTGGTCCATCTCAATGCTCTATCTGAATGAAACAGCTAGATGATGTTCATTTTTTTCATACTCATCTAAATGCTTCAGCCAAATGGTTCATCCAGATGCAATGTGTTGTTAGATTCTTCAGCCAGATGAATCATCTAAATGCTTTTAGTAAAAAATGACAAAAATACCCTTATTTTGATTTGTGAAAAATAGTACAAACTTAAAGTTTTATCTAATTATATTTTTGACGATTTTATGATTTAGCAATAAATTAGAATTTTGGAAAACATAATTTTATGGTTTTGATGAAAAAGGTTATTTAGGAGTTTTACGGAAAAAGCGTTTTAACGGATTTTACGAAAAACACGATTTTATGGTTTTGAAAGAAAGGCCATGATTTTACGGTTTTGACGGAAAAATGTGATTTCAGGGTTTTTGCGAGAAAACGTGATTTGGCTGTTTTTGCGAGTTTTACGAAAAACGTGATTTTGCGATTTTGACGGAAAAACGTGATTTTGCGGTTTTGACGAAAAAATCAATTTTGCGGTTTTAGCGGGAAAATGTGATTTTGCAGTTTAGGCGGAAAAACGTGATTTCGCGGTTTTGGCGGAAAAACATGATTTCGCAGTTTTGGCGGGAAAACGCGATTTCGCGGTTTTGGCGGAAAAACATGATCTCGCGGTTTTGGCGGAAAAAGTGATTTCACGAAACGTGATTTCGCGGTTTTGACGGAAAAACGCAATTTTGCGGTTTTGACGGAAAAACGCAATTTTGCGGTTTCGGCGGGAAAACACGGTTATACCGTGGTTTTGGCGGGAAAACGTGATTTTACGGTTTTGGCCGAAAAACGCGATTTTGCAGTTTGGGCGGAAAAACACGATTTTGCGGTTTTAGCAAAAAGATGCAATTTTGCGATTTTGGCGGGAAAACGGGATTTTTCGGTTTTGGCGGAAAAACGCGGTTTTGCGGTTTTGGCGAAAAATGAAATTTCTTGGTTTTGGCAAAAAAATACAATTTCTCGATTTTGGCGGGAAAACACGATCTCGGGAAAATGTTTTTGTGGTTTTTGGCCCGAAACGTGATTTTGCAGTTTCGGGAAGAAAATATAATTTTATGAATAATTTTGATTTTTTTTGTTTTGATGATAAAAAAATAATTATGAATATTTTCTATGTATAAATATTTATAGGGGTTTATTTGTCATTTGCACATTGGGATGAAGATGATTCATCCAGATGCTCCAATTTGGATCAGCTAGATGATCCAGTTGGATATTAAAAATTTAGCCTAAATTTTTAAAGCTCATCTAGATGATTCATCCGGCTAATACTCGTTTTTAGCATTAAACGAACAACAGTTGTCATCCTCATCTGACTGGATCAGCTGAATGGACAAACGAACAGGCCCTATAACTGTTGGCTGGACCAAGCTGGTGTTCCATCTCGCACAGACAGCACCGGCGATGTCTCCCCAGAGGTTAACGTGAATGGTCTCGCTGCTGTTTATATAAAATGTTATGGAGTTATTGAAAATTGTCTGTAATTAAGTGCAAACACATATATTACGAAAATAGCAAGACACTCACTTTTCCATTGCATGACATGTAACTGTTGCCTGGGGATGAAATTAGTTAACCACAATTGCCTCGAGAAAAGCCTAGAGACGAATTGCCCCATCTGCTGCGAATTTCTTTTCACGTCTAGTGAAGCAGTCAGAGCCTTACCATGTGGTCACTACATGCACTCAGCTTGCTTCCAGGTTTGAAAATATCTCTGTTTCTCTCATTATACTTAAGTCCACTTTTCTCGCCTTATATAAAACACTTGCTGTATCTCCGGTCTTTCAGGCTTACACTTGCAGCCACTACACATGTCCAATCTGTGGAAAATCATTAGTAAGAGGATCCCCGGCCCTCAGGGCGTAATCTGCAAATTACATCATTGCAAATATGAGGTTTATTTTGGTATGCTTGATGCACTGTTAGCTGCAGAAGAGCTTCCACAAGAATACAGAGATCGCTGTCAGGTGAGGAAAAAAACCTTAACTACTGCTCCTCTTACTCTAATTCATTTGATGAGACACTCTCACACACACATGTTTTCAGGACACGGTTCCATTGGCTGTACCATAAATGCAGTACCTGCGGTTCTTACAATACCCGTGTGATCAAGTCTGAGACAACCGCCCCAGACTGCTTAACCTCATCCTGAAACAATGTGAGAGGTTTTTTTTTTTTATATAACTTTCTGTCTCGCACAACAATATGAAGAAGGTTTATAACAAAAAGTCCGCTCTACTTCTTTGTTGAAAAGTAATCATAATTAGCAAACTCATCAAATTAGAGAAGTTTGCATTACTAAAAATCTGCAAAATGATAACGTACACCTTCAAATTTGTCTTCTAGTCACTGTGTGAATTCCCTTATCCAGAGAACCTGGCTCATAAGAGAAAAGAGGACAGGTTTATGGAGTTAGGTCACCCTGTCGATCGTCCTACACCTAATCATCTTTTGTAAACCCAGATGAGGATAGCATCCATGTGCCTGAAACTTTGAACCATTGAATCATTGAAATTTTAACCTGAACTAACATTAAGAGATATTTCAAAAAATGTAACAGAACAAATCGGATGTGGCTTCAATGCTTACCATGTCGTGACTGTTGATGCATGCTAGGTTGTGGGATGAATACAAGTAAATAAAACCATAAGCAAAACATAGTTGCAACTGCACAACATGTTATTGTAGTACTTAGGGGTCGATCCACAGGAGAATGCGA
>OVBJ01003218.1:1263-13188 GCA_900406535.1 Noccaea bulbosa
AAAAAAAAAAAAACAAAGGGAAGAAATTGAAGAAAACCGCCATAGAAATGATGAAGCAAAGCTCATCGGAGGCAGTGTCTTCATCTTCATCAGCCTTAGACCTATCTCATCCCTCCGTTCCTTCATCGTCATCGTCAGCATCCACTTCTTCCTCGTCGGAGAAGCCTCTCTCCTCATCTTCGATTTCCCCGGCGGAAGACCTTCAGGTCGGATCGTCGAGAGATGGAAGCGGAGGTGCGCAAGAGATCGTAGCCGTCGATCGGCCAGGAGAATACACGGCTATGTGCCGATGGACGGTAGAGAACTTCACACGTGTCAAAGCTAAGGCTCTGTGGAGCAAGTACTTCGATGTAGGAGGCTACGATTGCCGTCTCCTGGTTTACCCTAGAGGTGACTCTCAGGCTCTTCCTGGTTACATCAGCATCTATCTTCAGATCATGGACCCTCGTAGTACAAACTCATCTCGTTGGGATTGTTTCGCTAGCTATCGTCTCTCAATCGTCAACCATGTCGATGATTCCCTCACAATCCATAAGGATTCTTGGCATAGATTCTCTAGTAAGAAGAAATCTCACGGGTGGTGTGATTTCACTCTTAACTCGAGTGTTTTGGATCCAAAGATGGGTTTTTTGTTTAACAATGATTCATTGCTTATTACTGCTGATATCTTGATTCTCAATGAGTCTGTGAGCTTTAGTCGTGACAGTAACAACGATAATGGAGCTCTGTACAAGGAAAATTCCATCGCTGGGCCAATGCCAGATGTTTTGAGTGGAAAGTTTACTTGGAAAGTGAATAATTTTAGCTTGTTTAAGGAAATGATAAAGACACAGAAGATAATGAGCCCTGTGTTTCCAGCTGGGGAGTGTAATTTGAGGATTAGTGTGTACCAGAGCGTGGTAAATTCACAGGAATACATATCTATGTGTCTGGAGAGTAAAGAGACTGAGAAGACTATGGTTTCTGATAGGAGCTGTTGGTGTTTGTTCAGGATGTCAGCTTTGAATCAGAAGCCTGGGTGCAGTCACATGCATAGAGATTCGTATGGAAGGTTTGCTGCTGATAATAAGAGCGGTGATAACACGAGCTTAGGCTGGAACGATTACATGAAGATGTCTGACTTTGTGAACCCTGAAGCAGGGTTTTTATTGGATGATATTGCTGTCTTTAGCACCTCGTTTCATGTTATCAAAGAGTTCAGTAGCTTTACTAAGAATGGTGGTTTGGTTGGGGGAAGAAATGGGAGTGGAGCTAGGAAATCAGATGGGCATATGGGAAAGTTTACTTGGAGAATTGAGAATTTCACAAGGTTAAAGGATCTTCTGAAGAAGAGGAAGATAACGGGTCTTTGCATCAAAAGTAAAAGGTTTCAAATTGGGAACCGGGATTGTCGTCTTATTGTTTATCCCCGAGGTATGTAAATGCACTAGATTTTCTCATTTGTATCTACCATGGAATTGTAATAAATTCACAACCTTGAATGCTGTGTTGTTTTATATGGTTGACACGGAACCAATATTCTCGGTCTCAAAAATGCTGTCTTTCCTTCCTCTTAAGCTGTCTGATTGCTGTATTTGTAGAGTTCAATGTCTGAACTGATGGTCTTACTCTTATTGGCCTCAGGGCAGTCCCAGCCACCATGTCATCTTTCAGTATTTCTTGAAGTGACAGATTCACGAAGCTCTAGTGATTGGAGCTGTTTTGTTAGCCACAGACTATCAGTTGTGAACCAGAGATTGGAGGAGAAGTCGGTGACAAAGGAATCTCAGAATCGCTACTCGAAAGCTGCAAAAGATTGGGGTTGGCGTGAATTTGTGACACTTACTAGTTTGTTTGATCAAGACTCTGGATTTCTTGTTCAAGACACTGTTGTATTCTCAGCAGAGGTTCTTATTTTGAAAGAGACATCTGTAACAAAAGACTATGTGGAGCCGGAATCAGCAAAGTCAGGTTCACAGATTGATAACAGCGTTAAAAGAAGTTCATTTACATGGAAAGTCGAGAATTTCTTGGCCTTCAAAGAAATAATGGAAACACGAAAGATTTTTAGCAAATTCTTCCAGGCTGGTGGATGTGAACTTCGGATTGGTGAGTGGTTTGACTTTTTTTTTTTTTCCTTTTCTCCTCTCTTCTATATGTTAATGTTTATCAACTCCAGTTGCTTCATGTGTGTCTTGTCAAATGAAGGTGTATACGAGTCCTTTGACACCATATGCATATATCTAGAGAGTGATCAATCTGCTGGTTCAGATGTTGACAATAATTTCTGGGTTAAGTACAAGATGGGTATTCTTAACCAAAAGAATCCTGCCAAAAGTGTGTGGAAGGAGTCATCTATATGTACCAAGACGTGGAATAATTCCGTCCTACAGTTTATGAAGGTGTCTGACATGTTGGAGGCTGATGCTGGGTTTCTTGTGCGTGACACTGTTGTTTTTGTGTGTGAAATATTGGATTGTTGTCCTTGGTTTGAGTTTTCAGACCTAGAGGTTAGTTCATGCTCCATTTATTCTTTAAACAATCTAATATGAGTCTCTGTCGTTGAGTTCCTTTCTTTCATGCACACTTGGAGATCTTACATTGTGGATTCTATGTTTTGTCAGGTTTTGGCTTCAGATGATGACCAAGATGCCTTAACCACTGATCCTGATGAAATTATTGATTCTGAGGAAAGTGAGGGCATAAGTGGAGACGAGGAAGACACATTCCGAGATTTTCTTTCTCAGGCTGGATTCCATCTCACGTTTGGGGAGAATCCTTCACAACCACAAGTTACTCTTCGAGAAAAGCTTCTAATGGATGCAGGTGCAATTGCTGGATTTCTTACTGGATTGCGTGTTTATCTTGACGATCCTACTAAAGTAAAGCGGTTACTTCTTCCGACTAAAATATCCTGTAATGATAGAAGCAAGCTAACCAAGAATGATGAATCTTCACCCAGCCTGATGAATTTGCTGATGGGTGTGAAAGTTCTACAGCAAGCAATTATTGATTTACTTCTAGATATAATGGTCGAGTGTTGCCAACCTTCGGAGGAAGGCTCTCACTCTGAGCCTTCTTTATTGGACCCAAAGACAGATGGCTGCGTGGCTGCAACTTCATTGGAGTCAACAAGGGAAAACGGAGCAGCAGAACCTTCACAACATCTTGTTGACGAGAGATTTAAATCGGATACAGATGCTACTCTCAGTACCTCAGCTGTAAAAAGCTCTGGGAAGAATGGGATCGATATGCTTGAGAAAGCCCTTGCAGTAGAGCCTATTTCTCCCCCTGAAACATATGCTGGGCAGTCTTCTGATGCTACAGTCCAATCAAAGGTGGGACTCTCTTACTTCCAAAAGCTATCTAATAGCTTTTTTTTTTCTTGCTCCATTGTTTTTCTGACCATTTGTAAAATTTTTGGTCTTCAGACAAAGTGGCCAGAACAGTCAGAGGAGTTATTGGGACTGATTGTTAACTCACTTAAAACCCTTGATGCGGCTGTTCCACAAGGCTGTCCGGAGCCTAGACGAAGACCACACTCTGCTCAAAAGATTGCTCTTGTTATAGACAGAGCGCCCAAACATTTGCAACCAGATTTAGTTAGTCTGGTTCCCAAATTGGTTGAGCACTCGGAGCACCCAGTGGCTGCTTATGCACTTATTGAACGTCTTGAAAATCCTGAAGCTGAACCATCATTGCGTCAACCAGTAAGTAGTCTCTGTATAGCCTTTCCTTCCCTTGGTGCACTTCTTTATCATGTGTTGGAGCCATATAATCCTTGAGAAAGTTCGTATCATGAACTAGAAGTTTCCGTCTGATGTTTTTATTTTTGTGGCACAGGTATTCAGTGCTCTTAGCCAGTTAGAATGTGACAGTATAGTATGGGAGAACATTCTACTTCAGTCATTTGAGCTTCTGAATGACTCAAATGATGAAAATCTTATGGCGACTATTCATTTCATTTTTAGAACTGCCTCCCAGTACCAGCAACTACCTGAAGCCGTAAGCATTCTGTGTCTCAGTTTTTTGTCTCTGTTGCGATCAATATATATTCCTAATCTTGGGTAACTAAAATTTTCCTTATACAGGTAAGATCGGTCCGTGAGCGGCTTAAAAGTCTAGGTGCTGATGTGTCTGTTTGCGTCCTTGAATATTTGAGTAAAACTGTACACAGTTGGGCTGAAGTTGCCGAAATGATACTTAGGGACATCAACGGTGACGACAGTCTAGTTGGCAATTTGGAGTCAATACCCTACGGGCCATTTCTGATGGGTGAAAACGAGACTGCCTCCGAAATGGCGGATTTGATGGATGAGCATGAATTCCATGCGAATAGGCAATTTTTTGATGTCTACATTCTTCTGGAAATGTTGTCCATACCGTGCCTAGCTGTGGAGGCATCTCAAATTTTCGAAAGAGCTGTTGCTCGTGGAGCCATTGTTGCTCAGTCTGTTGCCATGGTCCTTGAGAAAAGATGTGAGCAGGGCCCAAAACTGAGTCCTACAAGTGGGGATGCTTCTTTTAAGCATCAAGATCCTGTATTGGAGGGAGAAGCCAGTGAGCAACAAGCCGCTGAAGGAATTGAGTTCAGGACAATCCTTAATCTTGCTGAGACATTAGCTCATTCTAAAGATCCTCAAGTGAGGGGATTTGTGAAAATGCTATACGCAATAATATTCAAATGGTTTCCAGATCAGCCCTTTAGGGTTCAAATACTGAGGAGACTTGTAGATAGATTCACCAGCCCTACGAGTAGCAGCCAAGATTTAGACTTAGAGTTGGAGATTCTTGCTATTCTGATTTTTCAGGACCTAGAAGTTGCGAGACCCGTTTTAGCCATGCTGAAAAAAGTTGTGGAACATGCAAATATTGACAGGGCCGCTCTGTGGCACCAACTGCGCGCAAACAAGGAAGAGCTTGTCCGGTTGAAGGAAGAAAAGAAGACAGAGATTCAAACCATGACAAAGGAAAAATCTAGCATCACACAGAAACTAAATGAATCCGAGGCTGCAAACGCTCGTCTTAAGGTATGTGATTACTTCTTTTTGTCTGCTGCAAGAGAGTGACAATGCTGGAGATTTTTGGCGTTCTGCGACCATACAGCTTACTAACAACTGTGTATCAAATGGCAGTCTGAAATGAAAGCTGAGATGGACCGGTTTGCTCGGGAAAAGAAGGATCTGGTAGAACAGTTTCGCGATGTGGAGAGTCAGCTGGAGTGGATCCGATCAGAACGTCAAGACGAGATATCTAAGCTCTCGTCTGAGAAGAAAACTCTTCTGGATCGCCTTCACGAGACAGAGACGCAACTTGCGTTGTTAAAAACCCGAAAGCGTGATGAACTTAAGGTTTATTTTACAGCCATCTTGTCTTTGCCTCCTTAGTCCAAATTGTATTGTTCCATAGAAGCTAAGCGATGTTATTTGCTTTGTGAATGATACAGAAAGTTGGGAAAGAGAAAACTGCTCTAACCGAGAAGCTGAAGGTAACAGAGGCAGCCCGGAAAAGATTTGAAGAAGAGCTGAAACGGTATGCCTCGGAGAATGTAAATCGGGAAGAACAACGCAAGTCACTTGAGGATGAAATCAGACGACTGACACAGACAGTGGGGCAAACAAAAGAAGAGAAACGAGAGAAAGAAGATCAGATTGCTCGGTGTGAAGCTTACATTGATGGCATGGAATCCAAACTTCAAGCTTGCCAGGTTTGATATAGAGACAAAATAGATTTAGTTTTTGTTTTTCTTTTGTGTAGGTTCTTGCTAAACTCCTTTTATGTGATTTTGTACAAGCAGCAATACATCCACACACTAGAGTCCTCGCTTCGAGAAGAGATTTCAAGACATGCGCCTCTATACGGTGCCAATTTAGAGTCTCTATCGATGAAGGAACTTGAGACAATAGCTCGGATCCATGAGGAAGGTCTAAGACAGATCCATGCCCTTCAACAACGTAAGGGAAATGCTTTACCACATAATCTCCCTCACGGTCACGTACTTTACCCGACTACACCGCCTCAGCTTCCTCCGATGCCGATCGGTTTGTCGCCTCAGCTTCTTCCTAATGGTTCAGGGGTTCACTCAAACGGGCATGTCAACGGTTCGGTCAGCCCTTGGTTTAGCCACCACACCTAAAAAAATACATCTTTTTTCATAGGACACAAAAGAATGGCCTCTTTGAGTTTGTTTTTAAGAGGTAAAATCAGTCAACATCATCCATGTTTGATTTTCCATATATAATTTATTTTTGTCTGAGATTTTCCGTGGGGCTTTTTCGGCTGTTAGTAGAACCATTGGGGGGATCAAAGTAGAAGATGAATAAAAATAGAGGGATACAGATGCAGAAATTTTCATTGTGAAAGAAGAAAAATGTTGTAAAAGGTGTTATGCCAATGGAACTCAACTAACAGTTGAAAAGAGTGCAGTGATCTCTTTTAGTTTCCTAATTTGTCCAAAGAAATTAGGTGCAGTGATCAATTTTGGTTTTCTAATTTTGTCAATGCTTTATAAACTTCAAAATAAAAATATAAAAAAAATGTTGCAGAATGAAGCATGTCTAAACATTTTTGTGAAATTAAACCACTGAGTCCATTCCATTCCACCAATTCCACACAAACAAACAAAAAGTTGGAGAACCGTACAAGTTCCGAAATAGAAACTTATTGAATAAATTTGAACTTCTGCTTTGTGTTTGTTTTAATTAACCTTGTGGCTGATACGAGAAACCATTGACAGAGAGACCTCCATCAACGCAAATGGTCTGACCAGTTATATAAGATGCTGCAGGCATACATAGAAACGCCACAAGCGACGCCACCTCTTCAGGCTCCCCGAAACGCCCCAACGGCTTCCGAGATATCACCGCCTTCTTGAACTCCTCATCATACACCTAAAGACCATCATCAATGTCAAGATATCAGCAAAAGCAAAACAGAGAAGGAAAGATGATAGTTGGAGGAATTGTAGTATTAGTAGTAATCTCACAGCTTCAGCCAGAGGAGTAGCAATTACTGCAGGAGCCACCGCATTTGATCTTATGCCGTCACTAGCCCACTCACATGCCAAATTCCTTGCTAGTTGATTCATCGCCCCTATGTAATACACACACAACCAGGACCGGTCCAATTATAATGTGATCATTTTCATATTCAATGTTCAAAATTTTAAATAATACTAACTATATGAAAAATTATATGTAAAATCATTTTAAAACAATAACTTTTTTAGCAAATTACAAATTTGGTGGCTCTAAGAGTAACCAAATGATCACAAATATGAATTGGCGGCTAGTATATGTTACCTTTCGTTGCAGAGTAGATGGAGCTGATGCTAAGTGATACAACCCCAGAAACAGAGGACATGAACACGATGTTCCCACATCCTGAAGCCTTGAGCAGAGGATGTCCGAGCTGACTCAAATGGAAAGCAGATTCTAAGTTGGTCGAAATATGGAACGAGAAATCCTCTGCTGTAGTATCCATTGTTGTCTTTGCTCGAATCGCTCCCACATTGTTCACCTAATAATCAGAGATCATTACTAGTCTGATTTAGCTTTGAGATTTTGACTAACTGATAAAAGACTGGGAAGCTTACGAGGATATCAAGCTTCCCACCAAACAGAGAAGACACAGTTTGCATTAACTTCTCTCTGTCTGTTCTTGAACTTGCATCACAGACTGAACCAGTGACTTGGAAACCCTTCTTTTGCCATTTGCTTAAACACTCGTTAAGTTGAGATTCGTCTCTAGCGCAAGTATGTATTATTGCTCCAAATCCAGCAAGTTCCTCTACTACTGCATGCCTATTTTGATAAAAGAAGCAGAGATTTTCATATTAAGTCTAACTAGTGATTTCAAGAAATATGGAAAGATTTGGAGTTTGAATCAAGATTACGAACCCGATGCCTTTGGTTCCACCGGTTACAAGAGCGGTCTTGGCTCGTAAGCTCCATCTGTGGCTTTGCTCTGCGCCAGCCATCACTCTCCTACTACGGCTATAGATCTCTCAGATTCAAGTGAAAGAGAAAATGTGGAGCAAACGAAAAGTTGATCGATCTCATCACTTATTGGAAATAAAAGCTAAAGATATTGATGGGCCGGGTCCATCAGGAATACCTCAGATTCAGAGGGTCCAACTTTTCATACAAACGAATCAAAGGCCCTTATCGTCAGCCAAAAAAAAAAAAAAAAAAATGATTCTAAATTTCACGAATATTCGAAAAATGACAACAAATTTGGATATATGTTTTTTTAAACAATTTGTACATGTTAATTTTGATATAACAATTAGATTTTTCTTTTTATAAAAAAGGAAAGTGCATGCCTGGAAAATTAGCTAAATATATTTTTATTTTTACCAAAAACAGATATAGAGAATATTTAGATTTGTTTCTTAACTAACAATGCCAAGTAGTCCAATAGAAAGAGAGAGAGACAGTGAAACTCTTCTTCTTTTTTTGTTATTTCCTTTTTATTGTTTCCTTTTGTGTTTATAAAAAAAAAACTTGATTTATTTTGTTTTTATCTTTGGTTCAAGGCTCATAAAAATGAAATTAATTTTCCAAATAGTTGTCCCTGGAAGGTAGTTTTCCAAATAAATAAATAAATAATTTTTATTTTTTATTCCTTTTAAAATTTATATAAAAAAAGAACCTAGAGATTAAATAGAATTTTTGATATTATTTCGCGTCAATTTAAGAAAAAAAAAAATTAGAAGAACTAGTTCCGCGTAATTCTTTTCGTGAATTACATGGCTAAATTAGGTTTTGACTAGCCAAATTTTCTTTAATAACAGTTTATTGCTGAGAATATAATTATCACTAAAATCAAATCAAAGCTTTTTTTTTTTTTTGTGAACAACAAATAAAATCTCTAAGCTATGATTCAAATTTTGGAAAGTTTTGAAATAGCTGACTCATTAAAACAAAACATTTCTTAATGAGAGTAATTCACACCCAATCACTTCATTTCCCGAAAGGGTAATAACCTACAAACATATCCATTCGTCTCTATTTAAGTAGTTTCCTTTTGGTTATTTCTCTGACAGTACACAACAAAGATAGAGTAAGCAAAATGGCTGATTGGTCTAGGTTACCAACGGAGCTCCTTGGCTTAATCGCCCTCCGTTTGTTGTCCGTCTTGGACATCATCCGTTTCCGTAGCGTCTGCACATCTTGGCGCTCCTCCGTCTCCCTCCCCGGCAACAACCCTCGCCCTCTCATCCACGTGGATCCCCTCGTTGTCCGCGTCATCTACAGTACTGACCATGAAATACGACCCCCCAACGACCGCGTGCTGTCAGGCGCCTCTTTCTCTCGTGTCACTCTCTCCTCCTCGTCTTCCTCGAGGAAAGGGTGGCTGATCAAACACGACGCCGAACTCAACCACAAGACTTTCCGTCTCCTCAGCCCTCTCTCGCGCCTCCCCTTCCGCCTTCGGTGCAAGACCATCAACCTGTTAACATTCAACGTCACCGAGATCCAACCAACCTATATTGTTCAAAAGCAGCGCAAGAAAAAAGCAGATAGAAGATTCATAAGAGTGGTTGTTGAAAGAAGAAACGACCGACTTGTGGCTATCAACTGCGACAGGAAGATTAGGTATTGGAACGGAGAGATCTGGACAAGATTCCAAGACCAATCAGGTCAATTCTGCGACCTTATAGTTCATGAAGGGATGACTTACGCCTTGGATTCAAGAGGGATTATTTGGTGGATCAGTCCTGCTCGTGGCATCTTCAGGTATGGACCTGCGCTTGATGATGACATCACGAAATGTTGTTCTTGGAGATACAGAAGCTTAGTTGGAGGATGTTGTGGAAACTTATACATTGTTGATCGTCTCATTGACGCTGATCTTGAGAAAATAATTTGTCGAAGCGTGTATATACAATATTCTAAAGTGATACGCGACGATGTTGGGATCTCGCGACTGGAATCATCAGTGAGAGGGTATTATCCAAAAACTGTGGGTTTCAAGGTTTACAAGGTCGATGATGACTCGTACCAATGGGAAGAAGTTAAGTCTCTGGGAGGTAATGCGTTTGTGATGGCTACCGATACTCGTTTCTCGGTTTTGGCTCGTGAGTATTATGGATGCCTAGAAAACTCTATTTACTTCACCGACGAGCACGACAATTCTAAGAATTATGAGATTAAGGTGTTCAAGCTAGACGATGGCAGTATCGAGACTATGTCTGAAGATTCGCAGAGTTGTTTCCAAATGTTTTTCCCTAAACGCCGTCGCTGAATCTTGTTGTTTACTGTGAAAGCTGTTTTCTTTATGTTATGTGCATGTACCAATCATCATCTATTACTAATAAAACCTCACCATTGATCTTCATATATTTTTGGCATATTATCAGAAAAATGCAACTTTTTCATTTAACTTGGAATTTTTATTTAACTTTGAATTTATAAACTCAGAATACAATGTTTGAGTTAACCATGATTACAAAGTCAATAGAAAAAAAAAAACGGAAAACAAATCATTACACACAAGCATTCCGTTAATTTCCTTCTCCATATACAATCTGCCTTTTATGCAAATTGTGTGTCTGGCTAGCAGTTCTTGGCAAAAGCTCTTACTTATTACACACAGCATAAAACCCAAAGCTTCCGTTTGAACATTGACCCAAGAAAAAAAACATTTGTCTCTACAGTTATTAGATATCAATGCTTTCGTAACCTATATGTTTGGCTTTGACTTTATTGGCAACTCAGCATCATCAAACTCATTTGTATTTCTTTAAGAGAGATATGATTATGTTTTTCAATTTATATTCATATTTTTGTATGGTTATAAAATATTAAATTATATATCTAAATCTATATAAGTATTCAATAAAATTATTGGTTTTTAGTGCAATTCAGTTTAGAGGTTCGTCTAAATCAGTAGCTAAACTAAAGGAATATTCAGAAGTCGTTCTTGTTTTAGTCTTTCTCAATTGAGTCATCGGTTGTTCATTAACCCTTTTTTTAACCATCAACATAAACATCCTAATAAAAAAGACCAAAATATAGGAATACAAAGAAACATGAGCAGAAAAGCAATATAAAGTGTTGGCGGATTTCTCATCGATGCTGCTTTTGTTTTTTCTTTTGTACAGTATGTGTAAAGTAATAAGATTGCTATTGGTATTGGATTTGAATTTCTAATATTTGGGAATGTCTCGACATATAAATAAAGCTTGGTTGAAACAATTTTGATATTGTCTTGGTTGTATGTTAATCTTTCTCAGTCTTGTTTTAATCTTTCTCAATATAGTAATCGGTTATTCATTAACCTTTTTTTTTATTGTCAATCCAAATTACATGATAAAAATACCAAAATATAGAAATACAAAGAAAGTAAATTGTTGTCATAAAAATACTTTTTTATATCTTATTATATAAAGCAGGATGCGCGCGACGTGGTTGCGACATGTAGGATTTTTATAACTCATAGGATCGCGACATGTTTTTAATTAATTCTAAAAGTATTAAGATCGTGACATGTGTCATGAAATAAAAAAAAATAAAAAATAGTATCTTATATATATAAGATCAACCAAAAATCAGTAAAACAGGAAATAAACAATATATTTCCACTAAGAAAGGTAAAAAAAAAAACATATTCCTATTACGAAAAGGAAAAAATAAAAATAAAAACGAAACAAATATTTTTTAGAAAAAAATTGTTATGTCCATTAAGAAAAGGAAAAAGAAAACATATTCCCAGTACGAAAAGGAAATTTTTTATATATATATTAAGTTATAGCTTTCATAATTTAATTGTCTGCTTTTATCTTTTATTTAATCTTTCTATCTCATTAAGAAATAAAAAAATCATGTATGTGAAAGTTCAAAATATCATTGAAGAATATTTAACTCTATATCAGTTGGATTGAAATCGAAATTATTATCGCAACATGTGTCTAAGATTTGATCAAGTGATAATATATATCAA
>OVBJ01003219.1:0-13184 GCA_900406535.1 Noccaea bulbosa
TTTTTATTTAATCCTTTTTGCCAAGATTTCTAACCCTGCTCTGATACCAAAATTTAAACGCTCGTTCCAAAGTGCAGAATATTTCAGCTAATGGTTGTGCTAATTAAAACTATTTCGAAAATATAATTCAAGATAATATCTTCCTAGCTACGTATTCCCAGTTGGACAATACGGAGGTCATCATAGAAGCTTGGGCTTCTAGACATGCTAGTTTAGGAGATCTGATCGCTGGATCCAGATGTCCATGGTTTTCGATATGATACTGAATTCCATTCGTAATATTAAAACTGAATATTTTTGTTTGAAAGTAAGGGTATTTTTGTCAATATATATTTTTATTAATTGATTTAAACTAATGAGGGATATATAAGATTAAGTAGGGATATAAGTGATTTGTTTTAAAACTAAAGGGGTACACCAGATCTTATCCCGCATACAACAGACAAGATCATGAAGTTAGTCTTGAATCTTCTCTTGGTCATCATGCTTCGTCAGCATCCACTCTAACGATTGAATCATTTCTTGATCATAGACTTGCTTCTGCTCCGAGAATCTCTTGTATTGACTCGCCTCCATCTCCACCGCGCTTTTCTCCATCCGTAGCTTCAGAAGCATAGCCATGGCTTCTTCAGCAGCTGATTCAGCGGCTCTTCTCTCCTTTTCCAGCTCTATCTTCATACAGTCTCCACGTTTCCTCTCTCTCTTCACCATTTTTCTCAGAGTAATAACGTCGAACACCTGGTCTTCATCGCTCAGAGTCGGTACTTCTTCTTCTTCTTCCTCGTTTTCCTCCTCGAGCACTGTCTCCGGAAACGCTGCAGTAGCGTCTCTGCTCTTGCCGAGGTCAATCCCATCACGTAGAAGAAGATGATCACAGTTCTCAGAGATATTTTTCGTCTTCTTCCTCAAGCTCAGTCCAGCAGCAGAATCAGAACTCCATTGTAAAATGATGGGTTTCTTCTGATCCACCAACCCATCATCAACCAAGTAAGATTTCGAAGCTAACCCGTTGCTGCAGCAATCCGTATGTTGTCGATCGAAGGAACTGCAACACTCAATCTTGGGAGAGATTCGATAGATCTTCTCTAGATACTGGACAAACAATGACTGGCCCTTGAAAAGGACAAGGAGATACTTGAGTCCGAAAACAAGCAAGCAAAAGAGAAAGAGGAGATTTAAAATCTGAGAGAAACAGCCAAAAACGAAGAAACCACATCCAAAACCATCGGTTTTACTCAAAAGCTTCAGAAATGATGCGTACTCCATTATGTTACAAAAAGTAGACATCAATGGACAGGAGCAGAGCAAGTGATAAAGATAAAATACTTGGGGAGTTAAGTAGAAAAAGAAGAATTTGAATCCCCAATGAAGAGAATGTGTGTGAGAGTTAGGGATTTTAGAGAAGATAAACGGCGTAGATTGCGAGGATTAATGTACTACTTGAACATGTATCTAGAGAGAATATCCAGTCGAAATGATAACAGCCATGAATAATCAGTAATTTTATCCGTTTTAAAATAATTAAATAAACTTCCCGTAAAAAGAAATGATAGTTTCCTAAAATTTCTGGATGAAAAAGAAACAGTTGAACAATACTTAAAATGTGTTTTTTTATTTCCAACAATTGTTCATCTGCATACAATGCATAGAATTATTCTTTGGATGTGATGAACAGCTGTAAAACATACTGATATATATCGGACGTTGTTCATCAACAACAACAACTCAAGCTTTTCCGGCGGAACCAAAGAGACGGATCTTCTCGGCGATCACAGCTTTCATGGCTTCCTTTGTGGCCGACATGACGTCAACAAGATCGGTCTTCTTCCCGGAGCTAAGAGCATCCATGTAAGCCTTTCTTACTTCTGTGTTCACGTTAAACTTCCTCACTCCATTCTCAATGCATTCCTGATGATCCAAGACAACAAAGACGTTAATTCGGTTAAATCCATCCCAAAATATCTTTCTTTTTTTTTGTATTCTTCTATTACCAAATAAGGAACTTTCAACATGATGGACTCATACCTTGATAATATTCTCAGGCAAACCAGAAGCTCCATGAAGAACAAGAAAGACGCCTTTCTTCGAACTTAAATTGCGCAGTTCCTATACACATGAAGATACTTAGAATAAGAATGACGCAAACACAGCACATTGAGGAACTTCACTCAGCAACACAAGAGTATGCTTGCTTAACCTTAAGTAAGTCGAGCTTGAGGTTTGGGCCGGACTCTGGGTATTTTCCATGGACATTTCCTATACACACAGCCAAAGCATCTATACCTGTCTCCATAAATTCCTGAGCCTGAAAAAAAAAAGAAAACTCATTGCAGTTTGGTTTAGCAGATATGGATAGTGAAGTGAGAGATTAGATTTATCGAAGTTAAGAAAACAACAAGGACCTGGTGAACGTTGGTGAGCTTTGCTTCATAATCTTCAACAGTCAAGCCATCCTCTGTACCTGAGAGTCTACCTAATTCAGCTTCCACCATAATGTTTTTGGAACGTGCCAACTCTGTTATAGATTTTGTGTAGGACACATTTTCTGTGAAGGAAAGATGAGAACCATCTACCATCACTGAATCAAATCCCTGCATGAGATTAATTGGTGTCAAGAGTTCAACATAGAACTAAGTGCAAGAGGACCAACAGATTGAAATATATGCGTTAGATATCTCAAACTTACGAGTTCAAGAGCTTCTAATAGCTCCTGCTTTGAAGTTCCATGGTCAAAATGCACGGATATTGGAACCTGCCGCATTGTGCATATTAATCTTGGGAGTTCAGTGTCAATATACATCTACTGCAGAATCAAAGTACAGTCACCACTTACCCTGGCTTGTTCAGCTGCGGAGATGCAACATGAAACCAATGGAATGCCTCCTTGTTTGAAGGCACCTGGATGGACCTAAAAGCATAGCCATAAGAACGAAAAGAAATCAGCCTTCGTTTTCTTCTTGTCAATTTTGAATAGTACAGAACAGAATGGTATATGCTTTGGTAGCTATAAGTGGCTGATATTTCTCATATGAAAGTCTTTGATGTATCAGAAAGCCACTTTTGGTAAGAACACTAACCTGCAATATGGCGGGACTGTTTTCTTCCTCTGCAGCTGCTACAACAGCTTCTATTCCTTCCAGGTTATACACATTAAATGCTCCAATTGCATATCCATCCTTTTCTGCGTTCTATTTTACATAGAAATACAACATCAATATTCTGAAGAGAAAAATGACCAAGACTTGACAACTTCTACAACATCAATATTCTGAACAACTTCTGCAAAATGTTAGTATCCCTCTCATAGAAATACAACATCAACATGAATACTCACAAGAAGCAGCTCTTTCGTTGATCGTCCAGCTACAACTGACCAAGACTTCACAACTTCTGCAAGAGCTGTGCTGCTGCCAACATTACCTGTTACATAGGGGAGAAAGAAGTTTTTTTTTTTTTTTTTTAATATACATATTTTTCTTCAGTAGTATGTTTTGAATACAAACTAGGATTTACCCGGAAAAACAATGTAGGGGACTCCGGGATGTCTACTTTCTGGACCTAACTTCCATACTGGAACACCAGCAAGGGCTTGACCAATCACAAGTGCACGTCTTGCTTTAAGTGCTTTTGTTGCTGTGTCTGATGACGTAATTCCACCCTAAACAAGGATGTTACAGTGTCAAAAATTTCGAAGTACCTTGAACTATAAAACAGTTGCAATCATCAACTGTGCATTGACAGATTGTGCTAGGAAGTGTATCAGATGGTAAGCTGAACCGAGAAGCAACAAATGGTTGCAAAAGTACCTTAGCAAGAATATAACGGGGTCTGGTAGTTATCTTGCTCACTACTTCAACCAGAGCGGAGCTCACTTTGCTATTAATATCAAGACTCTCCGAAGATGCTGTCAAAGTGAATAGTAGACCCGTTAATGATGATATTCCTATTCCTGGTCATGTCAGAAAAAAATAATAGATAAAAGAGTGCGAATGGAGAGACAACTTTTCCCAGTGATGAGCTCGCGACTGCTCATAATTAGAGTCTCCCTGCCAGCTCGAAGGAAAACATCGGCCATCTCAACCGCTCTACTGATTTCTGCATCTCTCACTTCGGAGGACTTAAGAGCAACTTTCTCTACAGAGATCTGTTGATGATAGCTAGAACTTAGTTACTATCGCATGCATAGCTAAAATAAGTATCCCTGTTACCAATATCTACTTGTTCTTACCTCGATGCTCCTTAACTTCTGCGTATGTTGTGACTGAAGTTCTTCAACCTGTTAGTTTGAAGAAAATGGCTCAGGACTCTTTAACTTTATTTCGTTTTAACACAATAGAGAAATTAGTGTTAGTAAAGAAAGTAAAACCTGCTTTGTTGTCTTGGGGACATATGAGCCTACAACTATTAGTGCACCACTGCTTTCTTTGTCAGATGCAAAATCTTTCGGCAACACAAGATCTTTAGGAATGATCCCTATTAGAGCAGACACAAAGCTAGCAGCAGTACGGCATAAGAAAATTTTCCCTTTCAGCTCTGCCTGCCAAATATAATGTTTTGATCCAAAGAAGGAACCACAAATATTAGAGACAACTAAATGCAACCTCTAAACTGAAAATTCCTCAAAAAGGTAAAAAAGACTGAAATAATAATAGGGCGGCTTACCTGGATCATCCCGGCTGCAAATACAGCCATGTCTCTGTCACTAGCTGCGTTGACAATACATGCAGATCCCTGATTCACATTTGAAACGGAAACAGAGTTAAGACTTTCTACCAATTTTGGACCGACTGATTAATGAACTTCACTGAAAGCAGCATTCTAAAATCTTTCTGTGAAAATTACCTTTTTTAAACTGCATAAGAATTCACACACTGCATCAGGGCCACCTTTTCTTATAAGCTGGATTGAGATCGACTCAACACTGTTAGCAGGAATGCGGCCAGCTGTTTTCTCTTCAACCCACTGGACTCATGTGAAAATTTGTTTGTTACTAACAATTTCTTAGAGGGTCAAATTATATAGATGATTCTCTTGTTTCTGAAGAAATCAGACCTCACGGAGGTTTGAGGATTTATAGCCAAAGGATGCATCTTTAGCAAACTCTGTCTCTCCTGCAGGAACGAGCCTGCAATACTCATGATGAAGACTATCAAACCTCAAGCCTGATTCTGGAAGTTCGAAAAAACCACACACACACGTTGTTCACAAAGATATACCTATCAGAATCTGCAACATAATGAACATCATCAATAGTGTAACGTCCTCCTTGAAGGAAGAAGGGGCAAATAATCCATGCATCCATTTCCCCAAGTATTGAGACAGCAGCCTCGGCTTCCTGTGTGGGTCATATGACATAAGCAAATTACCAAGTTGCAAATTGAACATTGAAATGATAGGGTTACAAAAAGTTGCCTGAGGAAAATGACCACGTAATGTTGAATCACCCCTCAAAACAATAGTGTACTCGGCGTTGCCAACTTCTTTTGATGCAGCACATAGGTTGGAACAGATTTCTTTGATCAACGCACTAGCCTGTAGAAGATACAATGCTGTTAGAGCTTGTAATTTTTGAAGTTGATGTAAAATCAATATTTCGTTGTTCTAGGAGATCAGAACTCTTCAATAAATACACTACACAAAATATAAATGTCTAGACCTTCTCAGAGCTCAATGACCTCGAATTTGTCAAGATGAAGAAGCATGCAGGTTTTTTTCTGAACTGCTCAGAAATAGACTCAACACTCCTATCAAAAACGAAGGGAAAATCAATAACAAATAGTTCAGTTCCTTCCATTAGGTTCTAGGCTAGCGACTTGCCAAATCTTTTGTGTCGACACGATAAATTCAGTTTTATAGAGAAAGCATGCAAAACTAACCATTCGGTTAAAACCTCTACGTCATGAACAGTTTGTGTCCCCGTTGGATCATCATCAAGAACAACCAATGTCTTTGAGTTTCCCATATTTAGTCTATGAATGTCATCTGTAGGGTCTAATGGCCATTCAGATGGAAGAGATTTCAGTAGGTCTTGTTTCTTCAGAACAGGAAGTCTCCCTTCGACTTTAACCCCTGCAAGGGTTTCATATACCTATAAATGTAATAAAACGTCTTTAGTAACTTACAGCTTAAATGAGTCACACCAGTCTTGATACTGCTAGGAGTTAGTGCGCATATGACAATTATACCTTAACCACTCCAGCATCATCTATACGTCCCCAGCCAGCAGCGGAGCCTGTATATGAAAATATTTGTAAGTATACTTATCGCCAACTAAGGAACTATAGTAGTATAGCTAGCTCAGCTCAGTACTGAGCGCTAAGATAATAATTTGTATTGTTGAAAACGTAGGACCAAAATGATGCAATGCAAAATGAATTAAGAACAGTCAAAAGATTAGAGGCTACCGGCTAAGAATAATTGGTGTGCCACTGTTGATATATGGAGTGGAACTTTACGGGAGGAACCATCTCGTGTAACAATTCCCTACAGTCAAAACTCTTGCATAAGTAAAAAAAAAAAAAAAACAAGTTTACAAATTAATTACAGTTGTTAATCTTACCAGATCCTTCACAAAAATATCAAGAGCAGAGTATGGTGTGTAATCATTATCCAGCATGTGTGGAACACGGTTTTCAAACATCCTGCAAGATGTAAGATAAGTGTTTCTCATAAACTTGTAGAATTAAATATCAATAAGCAGAAGCACATGATTTCATGAAGATAAGCTTTAGGCTTGATAGTTAGCATCTTGCAATAATTCTAAGCTTTTTAAAGGTTCATAAAGATGTACGTAAAGCATACCAAGATGTTCCACCGCAGTTGGAAATAACATTGAAGAGCTTTCGAGTATTCAGACCCAACCGAGCTCCGAAAGCCATTGCCTCGGCAGCTGATGCAATATGAACTCCCGCAAGCAATTGATTAACCATTTTTACACCACTGTGGAAACATCAAATAAACAAGTAAAAAAGAAAGTGAATGATGTCCATGTCAGTAAAGAAAAGGATCATGATGGTGATAACAAAAGAGCAAAACAAGTTACCTTCCTGCCCCGCAACCTCCTTTGATCACGTAGAGCTTCTCACTTAATGCTGCTCAGAAATTAATATAATCAGGCTATGATGTGAACAAAAAAAGAAACTATTTCACCAGAAAAGTGGAAATAAAATGGTCACCTGCTAACACAACTCCCGCAGACTTAAGTGCTTCATCGGTACCTGAAGCCATTATCTGAAAAATATATAAAACTTCAGCTTCATTACAGTCACAGTAGATAAGTTTCTAAACTTCATACCGTAAGTTCCCCCGTGGCAGCCCTCTTAACACCACCAGAAACAGGAGCATCCACCAGCTTTACGTCCTTCCCCTCATCTGCAAGATTACCAAATAAAAGGATAAATCATAGAACTCAATCAAGTGACGGGAAAAGATCACGATGGAAGTAAAAATTGATCAGAGGAGCATATGACCATCTAGAATGGAACAGGCATTACTGAAAAAACTTACTTTCTAGACGTCTTTCAAGCTGGCTAACAAATGCGGGAGAGACTGTTGAAGCAAGCACAACAGTTGCTCCAGATGGAATAGCTGAAACACAGAAAAATCAGCTCTAACCTCCTTTCTACTAATAGTTGGATAATAGAGATATACCTTCAACTGCTCCAAGATGTCCATACAGGACATCCTCAGCCTGAACCTCGTTTGTTACCATAATTACAAGAACATCGACATCTGTAGTAACAGATACAAATATAAGTATCATATCAGGGGAAAATGACTTAAGGGGAAAAAAGCATGATTTTCATCTCAAAAGTGCTGAGAGCAACATGACACATCTACACTGTAATCTACCCACTTGTCTTGATTTTGAAGACTACCTTTTGTCACATCAGCAGGAGAATTTGCCACCAATCCCCCGGCACTCTCAAATCTGACAAGCGTTGGCTTGTATACCTGCAATTCAATTCAGTATCAAACATTTTATTTAACAATGTAAATCTTTTCCTGCTTAAGAGTGTGATAAAACAGATTTTCTTTTTAAAGTTGAGTAACCTATTAGCAATCCTACATTTATACCATAGACTCAATCCCTAGAGCATTCACAGGTGGAGAGTTAATAAAAGGCTTACATCATAACCACGGACAGAAAAATTTGATTTCAACAGGTGCGCTGCCATACCAAAACCCATTGCTCCAAGACCAATAAAACCAATTTTATTCACGGGCTTTGCTTGAGTAGTAATCTCTTTGGCCAATTCCTCTGGCTTGTAAAGTTCTCTATTGGCTGCTTCTAATATGCCAACACCAAGTACTTTTTCCCAGACCTAATCAGTCATTAGAGAGGCATGCGTCATCTAAAAGGTCTATGAAAGTAATTTCCCATTCAGTTAAAAATTGCCACAAGTTTCCAGTGAGAACTATATTAGGGACCTTAGCCAATGAAGTAGCTGTAACATCACCGTGCATCTGTGATATTCCTGGAACAGGGGAAGTTATGCATAGAATTAATCAAGTGGAGAGAGTTCGTTATCATTGTGCCAAACATAAAATCATACTGATCTAAATATACCGAGTATTAGTTGTTGACGTGCAACTGCTAAAAGTGGGATCGGAAATGGGAGCGATTTGGCTTTATCTTCAACAATGCCCTTGCCATCGTAAAATCAAGTTGGCGTTTCATTAGTTACATCAAATACTTAATTGGAGCTAAATTATGTCTTTCTCTCTTTACTGTTTTCCTTTGAAACGAAAGAAAGACAATGATAAAATAACACTTTGAGGTTGCTGTATCATACCAGATTCTGAGAGAGAACGTCGAGGACGCGACCTTCTATATCCCCTTTCAGCAACAACGGAATATGATTCTTGTAAATCCTGAAAACAAAATATACACAAGACCAGTGATAAGCCATAAAGACCATACTTCAGATATTGAGGCTTTTGGTAAAGTTTGTAACCGGACAAGTGGGTATTCTGTTCAGGTGGATTTTTTGAGGTTGCTGTACACAGTTCTTGTTAAGAAAGTAATAAAGAGTTTTCCTTTCTTATCATACCACTAACTTGCAATAGTCTATTCTCTGAAATTCCATAATTAGACTATTCTGCGTATATTAAAAAAATACTACTACATGAAAACCTATGAATCATAACAGTTCTACTATCAATATCTTTCCAATTTGGTACTGGAAGACATTTTTATTACTCATAGCCAAAGGAAAGTCCTTGTAGCATAAAGCCTACCATGAATTTCCAGCAGCATTGGAGATGATGTCATAGAGTATCCATGGATGCACACCCGCCTGAGAACCTAAAGATATAGCCTCCACAGCAGCAACAAGATGAATGCCCTCAAGCAGCTCATTCACCATTTTCACTTTACTGGTTCACGAAAAAAAAACAACAACAACGAGATCAACTTGTTTTCTATAATGCAGGGGAGTACTGTAGTTAGAATCATCAAAAGTTTTTTGTTTCATGCGTATTATGACCATATATCTCATATGTTTCATGATATTTAGGCAAACAACTTGAGCATTATGACTCATGACGAGGAAATAAGCAGTCAAAGTCTTGGAAGCTGCAGTGATTACGAGAAGGTTATTTATCACCTAACAATTTCCATACCTTCCAGCACCAATTTCTCCCTCAAAGGTGTAAAGCTTCTGACACATTGCTTAATGAAACAAAGAAAATGTCTCAGTAACAAAAATTAATTCACAGAAAGCCTACATCTTCAGAGGATCTATATACTTGAGTCAACTTTTACCAGTAAGATAGGGTTGTGCTCTTGTGATCGAATCTGACCTTCCAGATGCTATTATCTATAAGTTTGAAAGAAAACGGCTTTAACATCGAATAGGAGATCGACGAGTACAATACATCAACATAATAAACGAACTTGTCAAGACAAGAAAGTATTATATACCATTAGCTTTCCATCAAGAAGCTCAGACATTCCTTTTAAAACATAGGCATCGACTACAAAAATATGTTCTCTATTCTCTGCATCGGAAACGAACCCAATTTTCAGTTTCACAACTGAAAAGCGCAAACTTGGAAATACGGAGATGAAAGGCAAAAACCATGACTCAAAGTATCAAATTGCAACCTGTAATTTCTTTCTCTAGCTTCTGGAGGTGAAAAGGCGATATCGTCGAAGACAAAATCAATACAGCTCCCTTCTGTAGACCTGCGAAAGAAATGACGCATACAGTCTCCTTCACAATAGCTCTGAGATAAAGTTCACAACTTTGAGGTAAAGAATCTTGGGGATAACCTTTCATAACACCCTCATCACCAAAGATAATGTCTTGTATTTGGTCAGGGTGGGATAGTAAAACCACCACTGATGCTGCACCTGCTTAATCAACAACAACAAAGACAGCAAAAGAAAGTTAGAAGTAGGCAACAAAGTAAACAATCATGACACAAGACAGTATCAAAAGTTAACAGAGGCAACACAACAACAAAACGGTTTGCATGCACAGAAGCTAACGATATTTCGTAAACAAAGTTTGCATTTTTCCTTTGAAATCTGAACTTATTTCCACGTATCTTAGTGTTTCTGATTCCTTATAAGACACAATCAAGCTGCTACCTTTCCCAACATCTGCAGGGCTGTCACATTTGCATCCTCCCAATTCAGTGAACTTCTCCACTAATTCTGTATTTATCTGTGGAATATAGATACAAACGATTTAGCTTCTCTCCTCATTTCTTTTTCTTCTCAAAAGCTGAAGATGAAACAAATAGGAAGCTGCTCATCAAACTTGGCTCGCAACAAGGCTTTAGCTACCTCCATCTAAACTCTCGATTTTAAAAGTTGCAAGTAAACAATGGCTTTTTTGAGTTAGAATCAATTTTACATTCAATTCCCAAAAAAAAAAAAAAAAAAAGTCCTTAACAGAGAACACACTAGTAATTTAAGTTGAATTTAAACCCTTTTGTGTTGTGAAGCTGGAAATCATCATGTGCAAAGCAGCTGAAAACCTTCAAGATATAGATTAGAAACTCACAAGTTTTCACCTTCTTTGGTACAAATATTTGAAAAACCGAGATCAACCTGAATTTCCAGAACAGAGACAAACACGCAGATCCAAGAAGAAGCAACTGACCTCGAAAGCTTGAACATTAAACCCAGAACGAAGAAGCGAAGAAGCTAATTCGAAGCTGAAAGAATCCAGACCAACAAACCCAACGACGCCACCATCAACTCCCATTTTCTCCGTCGGACCTATGATTCTCCGGTTTCCTCCTTTCTCCTCCGATTCCGATGTAATATTCAGTCAACGAACTAATTTCATACGCATGTCTCACTCTAGTCTCTATATGTATGTCCGTGCTTAACTACTTGATTAATTATTAATCTTCATTAATTATTATTGTATAAGCGCACTTACGAAGCGTTACACATTACTTCGTAGACTCGTACGTGGAAATCCATTTCCAAATGCTCTTTTAGCCTTTGATCTTATCTGGCAAAAGCTAACCTTTCTTGTCAGATATATACTATCACATAATAATTTATTTTATTTTTTAAATGAGGATAATTTGTATTGTTAGGTGAGATTCGAGAATGCGACTGCTATTATGATTTATGATGTAATGGCAATATTTTTTGTATTTCTCTATCTAAGGTAAACGGATCATCTCACTTTCTATATCAACGATCACCTAAACTCTTAAAATTGGCAACTAGTGTTGTGACTTGTGACTACGATCGATACTCTGGATTAATTTTGGATTAACTGATAAGATTTCACTAATCCAGAGCTTAGTCTTCGTTCCGATGCGTACTGATCGGATCAGAACGGATTATGTAACTGATTCACGAAAATTCAGGCAGATAATCGATAAGTTTTGAAAATAACAAAAATTATAACCACCTTGTGTATATATATACATGTGGAGATGTATTACAAATTAAGTCACACAACAACATACACAAGAAGAAAAAAGAAAAGAAACCGTTTTAAACCAAACAAAAATGGAGAACGTTAGAATCGCCGTCGCCGTCGTTTTTGTGCTCTGCTCCATCACGGCGTCTAACGCCGCCACAGCACCACCGAGCGGAGGAGGAGACGCGCACTCAATGCCGTGTATACAGAAACTGATGCCGTGTCAGCCGTATCTTCACTCGGTGACTCCGCCGCCGCCGGCGTCGTGTTGTATGCCGTTGAGGGAGATCGTCGAGAATGACGTGACGTGTCTTTGCTCCGTTTTCAATAACGTGGATATGCTCAAATCGCTTAACCTCACTAAAGAAAACGCCCTCGTTCTCCCCAATGCGTGTGGCGCCAAAGCTGACGTGTCACAATGCAAAAACAGCGCCGGTGAGTCAGCTTAATACGGCGCCGTTTTCTCGTTGCTTACGTTAGCCCAATGCGACGAGGCATTTTTTTATTTTGGTCCTAAGCTTTGAATTTTGTGTTGACGAAGGTACTACTCCGCCTTCGACGCCGGCAACTCCGGGATCTCCTCCGGCAACTTCCACTGGTATGTATACATTTATTCAGGAAATTTAAATTTTAATTATCATGGTTTTATGGATTTTTTATATAAAAGATGTTCTGTTTAAATTAAAACATGAGAAAGGAAAAAAAAAAAAAAAAAAAGATCTACGGTTTTACGGAAAGTTTTGTTTTTTCCCTTGAATATTCACTTTTAAATTTGAAAAGTAACAGCTGTGAAAAAGTATATAATTTTGTTTTAAAATTATATGAACAGAAAGCGGTTCCAGCGGAGCTTCAGCTTCTTCCGCGGCCAAAACAACAAACTCAAACTCGGCTCCAGCCATCAACTTCGCCGGACTTTGCTTCGCATGGGCTTTTGTGGCATTGGCAACAATCTTCTTCTGATCTACTATATTACATTGCTTCTTTATTAGATAGGTTTTGAAATGTTGGAAATTAATCAGACGATGTTCGGTACCATTTTTATTTCAACTACAAGGCTATAACTGAACGTAGTCACGTACTATGAAATTTCTAATAATAGTAATAATTTCCAACATCTCTTTGCCAACATTTTGTCTAGCTAAATGCCCATATTTTTTTAAAAAATCGTCTCATTTTTTGTTGGTCTTCTACTCAATTATAATAAACTAGTATGTCCTCCCGTGCGTATGCACGGATTAATTTCTCTTTCAAATTTTTGTTCCCTAAATTTTACATCAATTATTTTTT